>JAPFFP010000094.1:8441702-8452906 GCA_026153255.1 Solanum medicagineum | reverse complement strand
TATATTATTGGATCTGGTGCCACGTTCCGATACAATATTAATAACAAAAAGCATGTTAAGATAATTTAATATACTCAATTTCAAGGAGCCTATCTCCCAAAAGAAGTATGATATGGAGGCATGAGTCCTCATGTGTATTATTGATATCATTGATTGGTTGTGATACTTGTTTCTTGTTGTTGTCACCTGTTAAATGTTATAGTTAATTTCCTGATATTTCTTATGCATATTAATTTCTATTTGGAGTCGACCGATGATACTTACTCAGTACATGTGACTCATACTGACTTCTACTTGTATTTTTCTTTATTTTGCTTTTGTGAAGTGTAGCGAGTGTTTCATCGATTTCGACTAGCCATCAACTCTAGCCGGTTGTTGTTACATCAGGTTCGAGGGCGAGCTATTTCTCTAGATCGTGTTGGTTCCTATTAGTCATGAAATAATGTCCTTATCTTTCGGACATAAACTATTTTATTCATCTATTTTGGTGTTGACATTCTTAGGCTTGGTATTTGAAATTAGTGTCCTTGATGTGATGACTTTCAGGTTTTGGGAAACATTATGTAATAGAAATTGTAGGTTTTGTTATTCTTGCTTTATAAGTTGAGGTTCCAGTTATTTTCGTATTTCATAAGTAAACTGCTAATATAGGTTGGATTGTATCATTGGTTCGCCCACTTAGGTGGTTAGGTGTGGGCGCCACTTATGGTCCATTTTGGGTCATGACAATTTTAGTATAAAATTTATTGATTACTGTATAAGAGTCATCTTATTCATGTACATAAGGGAAGTTGCATTAGTTTTTATCATGACAATTTTGGTAGAAGTTTTCTTTTAGGTATAAAAGTCAACATAACTTATTATACCATGTTTGGTTGGTAGTTTCTAAATGTTCTATAAAAGTTATTGATGTATTTACTTTATACAACGTTTGGTTGGATTTTAATAATTCTACATAACTAATACTTACATAAATTATGAGAAAATCTATGTATAATTTTATGTGGGGTAGAAGGTGGAATAAGTTATGTGGGTATTAGTTATACATGGATTAAAATTGTAAAATTACATATCTATACCTATCAATAAACTTACTTTTTTTAATTCTCTTTTAATAGCATCAAAGAAAGATTTAGACACAAATGATCCATCTACAATAGAACATATTTCATCATTTCTCTCTTTTTTTAAAAAATTTAATTTAAGTATGCGTTCAACAAAAAAATATTTCTATTAAATATAGATCGAAATAGAATGATGTTACTTGAGAATTTTGACAGAATCGGCAGTCTTGATATAAATATTAGCTATCTTATATTTTACTTTCAAAATTATTTTTTATTATGTACTCCTTTTTTATTTATAAATTTATACTAGCTATTTGTTTAATTTTTTATTTTTAAAAAATGTTTAGATTTTTTTTTCACGTACAACTAATCGAATCACTTATTAATTTGAATTATATAATATATGTGTAGGTATTAGTTATATATTTTTGGATTTTTTTTTTTTGGTTAAAATTTTTGGATGTTATTGTACACTGATAAAAATTGATTGAGATAGTCAAATTTATTTACTATTCATTTGTTAATAATGTATATTAATGTATTGGCTCACTAAACATTTGATAATTAAGAAATAAGAATTAACTTACTAATTTCTTTTAAACTTTGCATAACTAAATCTTGCATAAGCAAACCCAAGATAACTGAATACCTTCATAACTAAAACGAACATAAATAATACATGTATAATTAATATTTGCATAATTAATATCTATATAACTCTGACCAATAACCAAACGGCCCCTTACGATTGGGTTGGACTTGCTGACATCCTCCCAGAGTCTATAAGGTTGTTTAAGGGATCTTCAACCCAAAACAAATGAATTCTTGCCATACTGTGGCATGAAAAACTTTACTAAACTTTCGCGAAACATCTAGTCCATCTACTAGGCCCAAATTTTCACCAAATTTGGTATCACTGACTAGACAATGACCCAAATTCCAATATATGTCATTTGGAGTAATTGATTGTTCTTCAAATAGCTGATTTCTTTTATTTATGTTTTTCATTTAAATGATCTGTTCTTTAAATTCTTTCTAAGAAATCAAACTTATAGCTAGTGAGGCATTAGTTAATGATGCGAGACATAATTTGTTGAATATCATGATGAAAAAATTTATGTCCTGCAAAAACGTTATTTATTTTCAGGAACAAAAATTAAAGATCAACACAAAGTAGGATAAAAGTGTAAATGATCTATACTATGTTATCTTTTTCGTTTCAATTTATTTGATTTATTTTTCCTTTTAGTCCATTCAAAAAAATTATTTTTTTAACTATTTTTTAATTTTAAGTTTTCATAACATGTTTAAGATCATAAAATCTAGGAACATTTTGGTACATTTCACATATTTTTAATTTTACATCACAAAATTCAAATAATAAAAAAAAAACTTTTATATAAAATCAAAATAGATCAAACAAAAAATTTAGTATCAAGTCAAAATAAATCAAATAAATTATAACAGTAATAGTACATGTTTGGAATATGATATTTTAGTGTATAAAATCTGTTTAATATTGGTCCTTTATTTCTCCACTAGTTGTTACAAGCCAGTAGTCATATTGTTTAAGACAATGCATATTTCCGGATCACTTATGGCCTAATGTTAATGATCAGATCCGATATCTTTCGCTTTGATACAGGACTTATGTTTACATAATTTTATATGATTCTGATTTTTTTAAAAAATTATAAAATTCTTTAAATGATATAAAACTGTAATACTTATTAATACAAATTATAATCTCTACTTCTCCATGTATCATAGTTAGAATCCCTTAATGCTCCTACTTTTTTGACATGTATCCTGGTTTCGATTTTTGAATAAAAAATAAAGGATTTTGGATAATTTTAAAAAAAATTGATATTAATTAAAATTAACTCAAAAAAATTTGAAATTTATGTAAATTAAATGATAGAAATATTATAAATCATAATAGAAAGACTTGGTGGACTCGATCAAGACATTGTTAATGAGAATTATTACGTTTCTTACAACTTTTACAATGTCAAAGATATGAAAGATTGTAATTTTGCATGGAAAATGACAGATTAGTTGTCCCCTCGGGAGTGCATATTTTAGATCCTCGTAATTACTTCTAACCACATCTTGTTACGGCACATTTTGCTGCCCATATTCATGAATCATGAGTGTTAAATTTGATTCGTGATCCAAAAAGGTTTTTGTTTGTTTTATCTTTGATAAGAGATTTTTTAATAAAAAATATGAATTGGAGTCATCTCGATCATTAGGTCACTAAATCAATCATTTAGGGACTCAAATTTTTAAACTTCCCAATTTTTCTCACACACACACATATATATATATAATTTTGAAAAGAATTTGTTTGGATAAAAAACATAATAGTAACCATTTACTTTATTAAATATGAAAATTATGTAATAATTGAGAAATGAAATAATTTTTAGTCAATTGTAGCATCATTTCTTACATAGCTACCTATTTTGCTAACTTATTTATGTTAGCACCTAATAATTTTGATGATATGTGACCATAATCATATTACTTGTGCTAATAGTTTTGTAAATATCAAGTTGCAAGATGACAATAGCCAAATGTGAGACTATCTAGACGGAACATTTATTAGGATCATGCAATATCTAAATGGCCCACTAAGTGAGTGAATAGGTCCACAAATATCCCCATATATACATTTCAAGAACGTAGAGGACTCAATTCAACTTCGGTTGATAATGATCTCACAATACAAGAAAATTCACCATTTAAAAGAATTTTTAGGTTCTTTAACGGATGTCCACCTAAATTTTCTATAATTCATGTCATCGTTATAGATCCATGATGTCCCAAATGATCATGCCAAAGTACAAAAGTATTAGAATTAGTAACCTTTCAATTTACTATAGAATGTGCCAATTACACTAATTCTTATCCAACACAAGTTAGAAGATAAAACATGAAATTTTTCTATAACACATTTCTTTCAATAGACATTTTTTGTGATGCCAAAATATTCAAGAAAATTGTACTCATTAATAGAGTTATAGTCTTTTAGCATCAGATGCATCCAATTATATCACGCTTTTGGATGTATGACCATCTTCACGTGGTCATATATTTCTTTTACGCTTTTCCACAAAACAAATGGATCCTTAACAGTGACATATTCATATATTCAAAATTTCATCAAGATGACGACACAAGAATATCATAATGCTAACACAGTCACATTTTGATGATTTAAATGGTGTTTGCAAGACCCATAGAATCCAACACCCATGAAGGGTAGTTCTTGCCTAAAATATGAAGAACAACGAACTCAAATTTCTTAAAGTTAGGCATATTAAGAAAAAGGAAAATAAATAATACCTTAGCCTTCAAAAACTTAACCTTCACTCTTTAAGACGGTAGAAGCTTATATTGGTAACGTGTTACAAAAATATATAAAATAATACAAAGAATAAAGTAAGAAAAAGATAATCCTTATTGAATAAAGGGGGGAGAAGAAAATAATCCAAAACAAAAGCCTGCATAACTTGAAAACTATCTAAAAAACTGAGGTACATGAGCACTTCGGAGGAAGTAATAAGTAATTCCAAATCTATCATCTTCAAAGGGCAAATATTGGTCCAACTTACACGGCACGTCAACCCATGGTCACAAAAACCACAAAACTAAATAGTTTATGTAGGTATCTTCTAAATTAATTTAATGGGATAAATGATATACATAGTTGAGTGTTAAATTACTTGCCGGAAGAAATTGAGATCAATTCCACTTCCTCGTGCACCCATATTCTAAAATTATTTGTAAGTTGGTCTTGGTCTTAGAATTGCATCATGAACAACAAAGGACACCAGTGCGTTATTTATATTCTTCATTTGCGTTATCAAAATAACTCATAAAATTCTCAATACTTCAACCAGTATTCTAAATTTCTGTAATAACCAGCATCGTTGCAAACCGTACGTGCAGGACAACTTAATTAAAAACATTGAGATAAATATGAGTAACTCAGGAGACCACATTATTAGGATTTCTGCAAAATCATTCAAGTAGGTCCTGTGTTCTTGTCAAACTCTATTATTCTCCGTCTACCTACCTTTAATTTACTTCCAAAAGATTAAGAACAAAATTCCCTCTTTGCCTGCATCAATCCTTATTTTTCAGCAATATTTCCTCTTCTAAAAAAAATAAGTAAGATATTGAAATTTGACGTTAGTTTTTCATCCAGAAATATATGGCAAAAATCCTCCTCGAATGTAGTATTCACTTGCTCTTGAGAACCATGATTTTGTATTCAATACCAAAACTGAATCAGAGTAAATGTAAAATGCGATGTAAGAAAATTCAAACTTGAAGTAATAAATGTTGAGAAGACAAAAAGGAAAAGCATCTGGACATAATTTTTGTTGGATCCCCTGATTATTAGCAAATAATTTAAAGCAGGGAGTCACATTTTGACAAACTACTACTTAAACTGATGTACAAAATGAACACCACGTTTGAGATATCTGATGGATCAATTGCCAACAGATGCCTTGAGTCGAAAACGCTTAGAATTGGCCATTCTGCATCCAAAACAGAGTGTGGAAGTTGGTGAAGAAGGGATCTGCAGGTTGTGGTGATCATACTCCTCAATTTCTGATCTTGAACGGTAGTTTCTTCTGCTGGAAGAAATTGAGAATGAGGACGAACAAGATGATGAAACAGAAGGAGAAGTTATGGAGGAAATTTTAGGGAAAATGGAAAGGAAAAAATTGGATTTTGATTGTTTCTGCAAGGATTTCAATTGGACCTTAGTTTGATATGAAGGTGGAGGAGTAAGTGGAGGAAGAGAAATGTCTGAAAATTTGTGTTTAGGAGTACCTGGTTGAGATTCCCATACAAATGGAATTGATCCAGAAGATCCTCCACAGTAGTAATACCTGAAAGAAGACTCACCTTTTCCTGTGCTTTCCTTAGACAGAAGCCTTGAGAAGAATTTGTCATCTTGTTTGATCAGTAGGAAATCTGCAGAATGAGGATGATGAGATCTATTTTCACCACTCACCATTTTTTCTTCACTTGCACTTTCTTCAAGATCCAAGGGAAATAAGGATTTTAAGCTAACATCTCTGTCCTGGATTTCAATATTTATTATTCCAATCTAACATATTTAATTAAGATGGGTGTTGGTTTAAATGCCCAGTTAATGTAAACTGATATTTAAGGAGACCATGCACAGAAATGAGGGGCATTTTGATTTCTAGGAATTTGTCTTCACTCGGATTTATTAATTTATCATTGACACCACACTTATATTACGACTGGACACAAAATTATACTTTTATTTAATAATATTGATCTAAAATGAGCGAATAAAATAATCCTTTTTAATATATAAGCCAATTAAAATCCAATTGCGACCTACGAGATAAAAAGATATTTTAAGGACATTAAAAATGAGATTTTGTGTGTGTGTGAGTTGGTGCGTTATACTAGTTTGAGTAAAATGAGATTTAATGCAGTTGGCAGGTAGTTTTAATTATTTTATTAAAAAAGAAAAACCTATTATTTTGTACCCCTCAAAATTTTCTAGCCATTGATTAAGAGATGATCTAGATTCTCGAACATCCAATGTGATCTTCATCAAAATTAAATTAATTTTATAAGAAGAAACAAAATTTGGTACAGATGGGCAGGAAGATGGATCTAATAAATGGGAAGTGGATGTGGTCCATGACTATTTAAGGTAAAGTTGTTTCCATGGTTGATGATAAGACAAAAGCTTACATCTTTTCATTATGTGACTTTCATCCAATTTAATTACTCTCCAATAATAAATTTCCAAATGCGACCAATTCGATGTATAACTAACAGTGTAATAATATAACTTGGGATCATTTGGCTGAAAATAAGTTATTTCAAAATTAGTTATATCAATATTATTTTATTTATATATACACCACAAATACATGTTGTGACTTGTGATGAGATCAACACGACCCCCCAATTCTTAATCGGAGAGTTTGGGCATGGATCACTTCTTTTGAATAGGTTTACATCACACAAATTTAAATTAATGTGGCCTATCAAATTGTGCATAGAATTTATTTTATTTATTTTTTTAAAAAGAATGAATCAATATATATACGTACAGGAGATTACGTTATTTACTCTTACATTTCTCATTGTTCTTTTGTATGATATTCATCTCAATTATTGTAGTCTTAATTCAAATATTATACAGTACTAAAAATTCATTGAATAAATATATAATGTACAAAAATAATCTATTCAATGTAATTTTATTAGTGAGATTTTGTTGAGGTGATGTGTATGTAATGTCAATATTTTTACTTATTGAATAAATAAAAACTTAAAATCATGTAAATTATATACCCCTCTAGTCCAATCTAAGTGAATTGTTTTGATTTTCTTTAATTTCTAAAATAAATGGATTTTTCAAAGTTCAAGAGCGTATTAATTTTTTCTTCAAAATTATTCTTTTTTAATGAGGTTTTTAATTATTTATGTTTTCTAAGAAATAAATTATTTAATTATAAAATTATATTTATGATTTCACATTGGATTTTCATTATCGAAATTTCCAAAGAAGGATTAGTTATACCACTTTACAATTTTATTATTATTTCGAAAAGTGAACTAAGAGAGAATTTTTTGTTCCAATTCTACAAACTTTTCATTCAGAAATTAAAGTCAAATTTGGCTTAACAAGATGCCAAAAGTTTGATATCAAGCAATGTTAAAAGCTTATGTCAATTTTGGATTTCATATTGCTTCATTAACTACTAATTATCACAATCAAATTATAAATAATAACTATCTTTACTTTTTTAGAAGAGTGTTGAGAGAATGAAAGAATAATATTAAAAATTACGTCAAATCTTAAAAAATATATTATACCCAATAATTTATTTATGTTGGACGAGAGGGAGTAAATTATAATACTCCTTCTGAATTATAATAATCATTTTGTCCCATATTAATTGATTACTCTCCTCTTTACATACATATATTAAGAAATTATAAATAAGAGGATAATTTTATCAATTCACTCAAAATTTTTTTGAAACTTTACGAACAAGTTTGGACATTTTCAAAAAGAATTAATTAGAAGAATAATATAAAAAAATAAATTAATACTTATTTTATCTAATAAAATGATCAATACTATTTTTAATATAGTAATCCACTAATATGGAGAAAGGGAGTAGAATTTTGAATTCACATTGATAAAGTTGACACTTAGAGCAGGAGCAGGTAATTTTATTTTTTATTTATAAAGAGTTGTCGAATAAATAGGGAATTCGGATTTCAATGCCATTGTAAATCCAAATGCACCGACCAAAACAGTGATCTTCTTATTCTAACCAAAAAGACATGGTAGAGAGAGGCATATAATGAACAATTTATTGTCTACCTTTCAACCACCATCTTTAGTTATAATTAGCTCTCCTCTTTCTGGTTGAGGAAGCTCAAGCCTAAAAGTAACACGTGCTACATAAGCAAATTTATCGCTTTGCTTCTTTAACAACTCTTATTGAAAAGGAACTGGGAACTCCACCAAAAAATCTTCGACAAGAGAAGATATCTTGATTTTTTAAAAATATGTTTTAGACCAGTTTGAGTCCAATGAAAAGGGAAAAGGAAAAAATATTGAAAAATAGAACAAAAATAAATAAATCATATCTATTTTCACCTAATGGATGTTTAAATCACAATAGTTCAAACATTAGATCATTAAGTGAATCTATTTTCATTAAAATTTGAATCACTTAATTGATCTAAATAAGTCTTAACCATTAACATCTACAACACAATCGTAATATTATCAATAGATATTCTTGTATGGATAGTTACAACTTCTAAGTATAGATTCAAACCTTTTTCCACAGGCATTTATAGTGGTGGATCCAGAAATTTTACTCGGGGGATTCAGAATATGAAAAAGTAAATATGAAAATATTATAGGATAAAAAACAAAGTACAGTGGCTATTAAATTTTATCCTCCTTATCATGCCCTTTTAACATTTGGTTCCATTTTCATTTTGTACCATAGAATTCTTCTTAGAAAATATCGTGTCGTTTTTTTTTTTTTTTACTTTCACTGTGCAATGTCTTATTTTATTATAAAAGATGTGAAGATTGATTATATATTTATATATATATAGACACGCACACACTTAATAAAAAAAGTTTTAAATTTTTTTAATAACATCAATATTAATGTATATTGAATGATAAACATATATATATTTTAAAAAAACTATAAAAATTGATAAAATAAATCATAAAAACTAACTAAATTATAAAATTAGTCTAATATAAAAAAATTTGAACAAGCATGAGATAGAACATATAAAAGGAAATACACATCGTGTTATCTTTTTATTTTGTTGAAAAGTGTATTAATGTTGCAAAGCAATAAAAATTTAATTAAGGCTTTAAAGTTTAAACTAGAAAAAAGACTAACTATTAAGTAATAAGTATATATATTATAAATATATACATACAAATGTATCTATTACAGGCCCAGATGTTCATTTGGACCAAAACAAAGCCCAATTGCTGATTCAATTCAAAAGAGAAAGGAGTGAGAGTACAAAATTCTAACATCTGGGCCAAAACAAAGCCCAATTGCTGATTCAATTCAAAAGAGAAAGGAGTGAGAGTACAAAATTCTTTAAAAAATAGGTGTCAACTAGTGTAGAACCCACGAACTTTGGACAGAAAATAAACCTCTTAAACCACTAAGCTACGCCTTTCAAGTATGTTGAGGGGTTCATTATGTATTATATAGACTAATATTCAAATTTGATCCTACATATACAGTGTAATTTTTTGATCGAGCACCAAGGTAGATCCTTCCCTGGGTATATAGAGCCAAAGCCAATGTTTTCTGCATTTGTGCATATATGTTAAGATTTTTTCCTAAGTATTCGAAGTATATTATACTATATTATATGTGGTTTAGGGTCAAAAGGAACCTCAAACACCAAGTCAAGTTCAAACCATTTCAATCGATTAAGTTTTCCCATGAATCCATATAAGAGTCAACTTCAAATGATTATATCACTCATCAAATAAATAGTTAGGTGATTTATAACCTATTAAATTAAAGTTGTATGAGTCTTTTTTCCAACACCACTAAGTTTGCATCAATCGGAGTTCATAGTAAAATCTTATAGTTGCTTTATTGGAGCATGTTTGAATTGGACAATTCAGCGATCTCACCTATCAAATTGGTGGCTCGCCAAATGGTTTGGCATATATGCATCTCCAAATTGACCTAAAAAAATTCTAAAACTATTAATTTTGGTGATCTAAAGCTCCTGTCGGAGATTCATCAATAGTCGGGTATGAGACCTCTAGATCGCCATCGATAGAATTCATGCATTAAAAAGTCTTTTTCTAAATTTTTTTAATGGTCTTCTTATGTTTCCGAAAGGTATTCTTGATTTATTTTAATCTTCAATTAACTCCCCCTTGTCAAATTTTAGTAGTGGTCAGGAAGCTCTTTTGAGATTTTCTTTATTGCTTTCTATACCAGACATTATATTAGACAGGGGTGGATCTATTTATAGCTGTGGGGGTGCCATGGCACCTGGTGACCTCAATAGAAAATCTGTTTATATATGTATATATGTATCAAAAGCCTACAAATATTAAATGTGCCACCCAAAATATCAAAACGTGTGTAGTGTGTATAGTCAAAGGTTATATCCATAGTATTGTTTCCCTTTTTGCAAAAAGGGTATTCACTACATAGATTCGAACACACAATCATCATCAATATTATTAGGATTAGATAAAAACTTACCACTAGGCTATGGGCACTTTATGGCTTTTTAATATTTAAGTATGTTTGTAACACCCCACACTTTACAATACTGGTACAATTCAAAGGAAACATGATATGAAAGGGGCAAGTGACGCCAAATTTCAAAAGTGCTTGAATCTTGTGTTAATAGACTATAAGTGCGTCTAACGCTTAAGGGGACCGAGGATATACGTGTTTTGCATCGAGTTAAGGAGATTAGGATTTTAAAATGAAGTGAGAGAATTGAGGTACTTGTAGGACTTGTAAGCTAGCAGGTGAGTCAGCTACTTGCTTAGCTCAAATTCGCGAACTAAACGGAGACGAGACT
>JAPFFP010000094.1:8427455-8441602 GCA_026153255.1 Solanum medicagineum | reverse complement strand
TGAGGCGGTTAGGGTAGTTACTAGGATCAAAATGATGTAGTTCAGGAATTAAACAGGTAAGAAATGTCCAAAAATTCCTTCAATAATTTCCTTCCCAACCCATGTACAAGTCTAATCTACGAGTCATAGATTGGAGTACAACTCATAGATTGTGGTTTCATCCTGTTGGAATTGTGCTTCTAAAAATAGTATCTGAATCTCCCATTACGAAACTCTTTCTATGACTCGTAATTTTCTTTATGGGTCATACCCCTCGTAGATACCTTCTAGTACTTATCAAAGTTTCAACTTCTCGAGGCCCTATCTAAGACACCCATCTATGAGTCGTAGTTCTTATAAGTACAACTCGTAGAGTGCCTTCATAAATTGACTTCTAGTGATCAAAATTTTCATCAAATCATGAGCCAAACCACGAAGCCTGCCTACGACCCGTAGAACAAATCATGAGTAATAGATGGGCTCGTAATATCAGTCTAGAACCAAATTCCAGCAACTTTCTCATTTTCTATCTTTTCAACATACAGGATGATACAAATTCATGAACCCAAGATGGAATTTGAGAGGAATTATATCTAAAACCATCAATTATCCATTTGGAATCAATTCATGCATAATTCATAAAAAACAATATCAATTGAAACATTATTGAAAGAACTCATAATCACTTTCGTGAACCATAGATAGCGTGGAGGAGAACTTGGGTAAAAATCATTGAAATCATGTGACGAAATTTTAATCATGCATAATAAGATCAATAATCATAGTATAAAATATAATTCATGTAGTTAAATGAGAAATTATCAAAATCCATAAAGTTCATACTTGAATTTAGTAGAAAAACTTGAAAATTCCTTGGGCTCCATGAATGAAAGGTGCTCATGAATGAATACTAACATTCCTTGAAAATCAAAGCCCTAAATACAAGCTTCTAGCAATGGAGAATGATCATGGTCATGGAGCTTGACTTGAAGAAGAAGCTAAAATCCTTGGGAGAAAACTTTAGAGAGAAAGAATTTTGGGTTTTGAATTAATGAG
The DNA here is from genome assembly GCA_026153255.1 of Solanum medicagineum. Taxonomy (NCBI): domain Eukaryota; kingdom Viridiplantae; phylum Streptophyta; class Magnoliopsida; order Solanales; family Solanaceae; genus Solanum; species Solanum medicagineum. Next base: position 8,440,567 of record JAPFFP010000094.1, on the reverse strand, counting down.
AGTGAAACTAATTAATTGAATAATATACTCTTTTAAAATATCAAAAAAGGACTTAGAATAGGGTTTAAATTTTTTTTAAAAAGGACCAAACTAACCCTAGGATGCGATTAAAAGATCTCTGAAAAAGTGTAACAAACTCTTCAAAGAAGTCTTCACGGTCCGTGAAGAGTTTCACCGGCCATGAAGTTGGTCATGAAAAAGCAACTGCCTAATAGAGATCACTAAAATGGGTATGACTTTTTATTCTAAACTCAAAATGAAGCAAGTCGGTGACGTTGGAAAGAGTATTCATAAATCTTTCATTTGAAAGATCATAAGACATCTAATTCTTTTTATTCTAGGAGATGTGGTCATTTGAAGTTAACCCAAATAAAATCTTACCGAATCTCACTCAGTAAGGAAGCTTTCAACTCAACTTTGTGCTAGAGGATTTTGTGATCTTAATTAATCTCTAGATCTACTCCCACACTAAAAAATAAACTTTAACACCTATTCTCAGTTAAGAACTATCTATTACAATCTTATATGTATATGAAGGATGGCTCGATCTAAGCTTAAACAAAATTTGAAGTGTTACATTCGAAGAAAATAGAAAGTCGAGATTTGCATCTCAAAACATTATTTCATAACACACCCCTCAAATTATGATATTCTAAAATCAACCATATTAACCAAGATCAGATCTAAAATTTTACTCGCCTGAATGTGATTTCATAAAGTCGTACGGACTCCTTAGATTTAGTCCAAGTATGGCCTAAGCTAAAAAAATTTCAAGTTACTACTCAGGAGATTTATGGACCAACTTCCTCCCCCCCCCCCCCATTGATCTACCTATAATGACGAAGACAAGTCATTATAATATACACCAATTTATCCATCACTCATCCCCGAATGATCAACGTAGAAAAACTAGCTAAGGTATGAATAAAGTAGTACCTGAATTATTGAAAATTGAGGATATTTATCTCATATATCCTTCTTAGTTTTTTAAGTGATTTTCTTAATTGAATGATAATTTCATTAAACTTTCATTCACTTAATCTCCTTAATCCTCATATTTCAGACATCAATCGATTTTTACTCATATTAAAGATTCTTATCCAGTAACATTGCTTCCTACTTGATGATATAATCTTCATCTCCATGATACTTCTTTAGTATGGACACATGGAATACTAGATGGAGTCTAGACAAGCTAGGTGATAGAGCCAACCTATAAGCCACTTACCCTACACAATCTAGAATCTCGAATGGGATAATATAATAAGGACTAAGCTTTTCTTTCTTACCGAATCTCATGACACCTTTAGAAAAACATGCTGACCAACCCAAAATGTCATATCATATACCTTGCAATTTGCATATTATTTTGGTTGACTCTGGACTGTTAGGAGCTTAGCGTGGTTACTACTTCTCTTATCTTGACCTTCATTTATCATATCAACCCCTATAGATTTCACATCTCGAACCTCGAACTACCCTATGGGTGATCTGTATCTCCTTCTATAAAGTGCTTCAAATGGTGTCATGTCAATGTTGTAGTGTTAGCTATTATTGTAGGAGAACTCACAAAGATAGGAACTTGTCCCAGTTGTCTCCAAAATAAAGTACACGTGCCCTAAACATGTCTTCCAGCACTTAAATCATTCTCTCTAAGTACCTATCAGTCTATCAGTAAAAAGTTGTGCTAAAAATGAGTTGAGTGTCCAACTCCTTATGTAACTTATTCCAAAACTTAAAAGTAAAATATGTACCATAGTCTGAGGTGATAGAAAGGGGCAACCTATGCAGTCTTACTATCTCTTTCATATAAATCTTTGCCAATTACTGGGTGTTATAATTCGCTCTAATCAGAATAAACTAGGTTGATTTTATTAGATTGTCAATCACAATTCAAATGGATTCATACTTTTCTAACATCTTAGAAAGACCAACCACGAAATTCATAGTTACTCGTCCCCACTTCCATTCAGAAATGGACATGTTCTGAAGTAAACTTGCTGGCCTTTAGTGCTCATATATTGCTTGTTGATAGTGGTGACACATGGACATAAATTCCTCTACTTTTCTTTATATCAGACTACCAGTAGAGGCACTTTGAATCTCGATACATCTTGGTCACACCTAAATGAATGAAATACTGTGAACTATGAACCTCTGACAAAATCCTCTGAATTATATACACTCAGAGAACACAGATCTTTCGCCTAAAATTGAGCATTTCACCTACATCAAGAGTAGCATCGTGTGCCTTACTGGACAGCATCTTCTTTTCAAAAAAGGAGATGATATGGTAAAGAACCAAGACAAAATTTAAGATTCAAATAACGATAGGCTCTAAAGTAATGGTGAGATAATGATCCACCCATGTCCTAATGTACTTGTTGTACTTAAATTAAGATGATACTCTACTCATGCCGTACATTCTTATATCATATTATGTCTAAAGTACAAGCACTCTATGCAAATTCATGCTCATGCTTTTCCTTGAACAAAAAGAAAATGATTTAAGTAACTATCGTAACTTTACTATGAACTCATGTCTTATGATATGCCCTTTAATATCTAATAAAATCATATTACGTCACATGTAGTCTCAGTCAAAATATACATTTAATTCATTCTATGATTTATTTTGCTCTAATTCCTATATATATCCACTTGTGATCATAATGGATGACCGTATCATGTTTCATGCACTTGGTGTATGATGTATTCGAGCTTATTGTGTCTTATTTCATATGACCCATCTTGCATGGCAATATTTCAATGAGAATAAATCATGATTGAATAATATCTATTTCATTCCTATGCTCATGCTTTAAAAGATAATGTTTCATTCATCCCCTGTGTAGATGATCGAGACTTAGACTTCTATTCTATTTCATATAATTCGCGATCATGCTCAATTTCCTCAATGATTCTCACATTGCAAAAGGCTTATCTATCTAAATGACAGTACATTAAAAATATTATTAAATATGCTTCAATAAATTATACAATGTTTGTTTCTACTCTGCCTGCAACCATTAATAATTTTTCCTTGAAAAATAGTACTTATTTGAGTGATTCAAAACACTACTAAACTTTTGTAGGATGTCTCCAATACTTGAAAATAATACGGCCTAACATTAAATTTTCTAACAATCGGCTAGCTCAGTTTTCACACAGAGCAACTGGAAATCATTAGGTTTATTTTAAACGAGTAATTTATTATATATCTTGCTAAAATAATGAACAAAAAGGCATTGATTTTCTAGGGACTCTCATTTGGTTTTACATGACTTTTCTAATTAAACTGAAAATTGTGATGGTCGTATGTCTATTAATATGTACATTGTATTTCTTGATTAAAATTTGATTTCTTAATGTTCGAAGAAGCAACAAATAGTAGCTCCCTCATGCATTGGAATTGAGAATATATCAATCATTTCTATTGTTTTTGAATTATGTTGGATTCAAAATCTCCTTAAAGAATTTCTTACTTATCCATTGTGAAAATGTATGTGAGAATTACCTTTCTACAAATTCAGTCTTCCATTCATGAATGAAACGCTTGAACATTGAATAGCATTTTGTTTTATTTATAGTTTAACAGGAGCAAATTTAAGTTACTCACATTTCAACAAATTAAAGGATCAACTTGTTGACTTACTAACAAAGTCTCTCTCCCGCCATGACTTTGAACAATTTTTTATTTTTGTTCAGAATTATTGTTTTCAATAGACCACTATCTTAAGGGGGGTGCATTAGGGATATTCCATATTGCTATTCTACAAATCCTCCTCATCAATGTCATTTCCTTGTGTAAAGCACATCCTCCTCTTAATATATATTATTATTTTACTTATTTGTGGATTTTGATATTTTTCTTACTAATTATTTATTTCTTTTTCATGTCAATATCCTTTTTCATATATAAAACTGAGACAATTGTACATCAATCAAATACAACACTTATGAGATGACTTTTTTGAGGTAGAGGTTGTTGAATGAAATTAATCAAAGGGTTTAACCAAAAGAAAATCACTTGTTTGTTCAGGTGTATTATACAATAATAATGCAGACTTAGAAGATAAAATTAAAAAATTAAATTATTATTCTTTCTGAAATTGATTAAAAAGAAAATGATACTACAAACGAAGTAATTAGTACTCTATAAAGAAAGCTATGACTAATCTATACAAATAAAAATTAAAGGATCGACTAACAAAGTTTATGCTAATATTTTTCCATGATGTATGTTGAAGGACAATTCATTTGAGACATCATTCAAATTTTATTTTGTTTATTTCAACGGTATGAGTTTTAGATCTTCGATACTTGTCTATTCAACTATTTTGAATAAACAATAATTTTTTCCCTTTCATAATAAGTGGATTTTGTAGGTTCAACATATTTGTTAAGAAAATTACTTAATAACATCTAGAAGGTCTTGAGCAGATTAACCTCATCACTCAGGAAAATATCGAAAAAGAATTTAGATAAAGGATAAATTTGACGAAGAAGAAATTATTACCTTCTTCGTTTTAAAAAAAATCACTTGTCTTAAATAAAATTCGAAAGGTCTAGAAATCATTTATTGTAGACGGAGGGATTCTAAAATATAATTAAAAAAAAAGATACTCCCTCTTGACTCGAATTATACCACTCTATTTTTCTATAAAAAATAATGCCACATTTTTATCTTTGTAACATTTTAATTTTAAAATACTCATTTTATTCTTAATGAAATGATTTTACAGGAATGAAAAATATCTTATTAACTTTAGATTACAAGTTTAAAAGTTTTTTTAAATCTTTTTAACTACTCCCTTCCTCCGTTCATCTTTACTTGTCCACAGTAAAAAAATAAATAGGAAAAAATATAGAAAATAAACCTAATTTTAAAGTATTTACCCTTAATAAATCCAATCTAAACAATTTATCCTTAATGGACCTATTACCCAAACTATTTATCTTTCTACCCACTTACTCCTTTTTATTTCGCGCGCTGACGTCATGCTGACATCAACATAAATACTATGAAATATACTCTGGCAATATATATACACACCATATCGGTATTCTGTAGAATGAGTTCAGTCTTTTATGATACTCTGGCGGAATATTGATACCCAATTGTTTTTAAGATTTTTTTAAAAAAATAAATAAGAAACAACTGCAAAAAAATTATTAAACTCTAAATTAGTAGAAAATATATTTGTTATATATTATGTCGATATATTTATACCATATCGGTATAATATAGGATTGAGCTTAATCATCTATGATACCTTGCTGGTATATGTATACCTTAATGGTATATGTATACCTCATTCGTATATCATACAAGCAGCTGCTGGCGTCAACATGACGTCAGCGCAGATTTTAATATTAGAGAGGCAAAATTTTAATAGTATGGGGTACAAAATGAGGGTACATGAATGTAAATACATAACTTTAAAGGGTACAAACTTAGTTTTCCCAAATAAATATTCAACTAGGGGTGGCAAAATTAAGTCCAACTTGTTGAAGTTTGAACCCACCAATTATTAGCTCAACCCATCTCAACCCAAGCCATTTCAACCATTTAAAATTGGGTTGATATCCAACTGGAATTAATTAGAGAGAGATCTTGTTAAAATATTTTCAAAACACTTTTAATTTTTTTCAACTTGATATATTTTAAATAGCCATAATAAAGAAAAATATAATTTAATTAAGTTCTAAAATATTGAAAAAGAACAAATAAAATAAGTAAAACTTAGTAAAAATTGAGTCAGATTGAGTCTTGACTCGCTCTATAACCCGTTTTAACCCAAGCAAATTTGGGTTGGGTTGGGTTGGGTTGGGTCTTTACCCATTTGGTATCTTCACCTATTATAACCCGTTCAAATTTGACCCAACTCGTCCAATTGTCACCTTTATGTCCAACAATATTTGGTCACTTAACAAAATCATGAATTTTATAGTTAATTCCTAATTTACCTTATTACTAATTATAACCTTTTCCTATTATATTTTCGATACATTGTATTTATTATATTCAAATAGTCATTTGATAAAATTACTCCTATCATTTATTGCTTGTTAATCAAGTCAATAATGAACAATTATTATTGAACAGAGCTATATGTCAAATCAAACTATATCAGTTGAAACGAAAAAAATATTCATGTGAAAACGAGATTCCAGGGCTTGAGAAAGTGGAGAATTGGATTTAGCAAGTATTAACTGGGGAAAGAGGGTGAGCTTGAAAGGTGATAAAGTTTAATTAAAAAGAATGTGTAAAGGCCCTGTAATTGCGGAAAATTTCTTTGGCAATCAATTGCGTGCCCATCAATAATGCATGGAGGGTGGAATTACAAAGTGAAATTCCGTGTGTTTTCTGCTTTTTGTTTCTGCTTTAATGCATAATGCTTCCTCTCTAGATGCACTTTTTCTCTTTAGTCAAATCAATCTTTGCTAGTGACTATTGCCTTGTCAAAGCGGGAGAGAATAGCTTTATGAGCATGGCAAGACCAAAATATATCTCATTTATTTCTCTCTACCAACCTCCTTTAAATAATCCTTCTTCCACATAAATGAACAAATAACAAAGAGGTAGAAGAGACAGAGGACCTCCAAAGTAGCTCTACATTTGACCCGAAACCTACAGAAAGAGACCATATAAACAGAAAATAATTATGTGGTACAGTGGATGGGATTGCTTCTCCCTTAATCAGAGGAATAGTCGAGCTTTGGCACCGGACACCAGGTGGGATACCGAAAAAAAAAACAGAAAACAGTTCAAATACATACTACTACTAGTTTGTCTAGCCGTAATAAATAAGGAGAAACAAATTCGGAAAGTAGGCGCGCGTTAAGGGTTATTGTTTTTTTTTTTTTTGGCATGAAAAGATTTTTTATATTATATATTAAGAGGTCGTTTGGTTAGCAATATGTTATCCTAGGATAATTAATCCCAGGATAAGTTAGTATGCGATAATTAATCCCACCATATATATGATATAACTTATGTCATCACTAAGGCAAAAATTGATAGGATAAATAGTCCAAGAATTACCTTATACCTCCAACCAAACATGGGGTAAAATAATCTTATAGTTTATCCCGAGATTATTATAACATATACCTCGCATCAAATGACCCCTAAGTTTAAATGATATCCTGGCCATTGCTCCGATGCATTATGGTAAACTCTAGACATTTTATGAATAAATCGATGTAAGTTTCACACATGAACAGGGGGAAATGAAATATAAGAGATTTTTCATGTGGTCCTTTAGTATACCATTCAAGGAACAAAGAAGAAGAAAAAAAATCCTTTCCTTTTACTTTTGACAGTATTTCCTAATGAGAGTTGATGTACTGACAACTACTTTCCCCTTTAATTCTTTAGTTTGTCCCCTCCCACTTTTTTTCATCTACAAAATAATACATGCTCTAACTGAAAATGTTTGCGTTATTGGTTTGTGGTGCGTAAAATATTTTCACCAAAAGAATGGTCCCATTTTTCACCATCCGACATCATCATCGTTATCACTATCCGTCAATATATCATCATCAACATCTCAAATTCACTGCAAATATCATTACATTTCTCCATTTTATTTTGTGTAACTAACGCGCACTTTGGACTAAACGAGTCATCCTCAACTACCCTTTATTCTTATTGTAAATAAATATGAGTTTATGACACCGAGCATCAGCTTATAAATATATAACCCTTTTGTTTCGATTTAGTGAATTATTCGTTTGTTTATCGAGTTAAATATTAATTTTCAAATTTTGCAGTCTAATACATCACGTAGCATTTTATAGTTATAAAAGCATCTCGTCAAGGTAAAATTAGAAGTTTTGGACAAATTACTTCCATATATATTTAATATTATAAGAAGAGCATAGACAGTTCCCCGTCAATATGCCTACTTGAATTGCCCACTTAATCTCTTTATTTTAATTATATGTTGTCCAATCAAAATGTTATGTAGATTTTGACGTATCTATTTCAGCTACCTAATTATATTCCTTCAGCTTTAATTTCCAACTTGATTTTATCATAGTGTCCTTACCAAATTATTTCTTCAGCTGCTTCAACTATGACTTTACTATATCCCTCTAATCAATTATTTTAAGTCTAAATAAACAACTTAAAATTTAAAAATTATATAAAATATTCTATCAACGTCATGTGAATCGAGATCAGAAAATAATAATTATAGGGTGCTTGCTTGAGCTGTCTGTTTCATCTCCTCCTTTAGTATATGCAGTCCAATCAAAATATTTCGTGGACTTTAACGTGCCTAATTCAGCTACTTAATTATATTCCTTCAGCTACTCTAACTTGATTTTACGATAGTACCCTTAACAAATTATTTCTTCAACTGCTTCAACTATGATTTTACTATATTGTCCTAATCAATTATTTTAAGTCAAAATAATAAACAACTTAAAATTTTGAAAAATATATAAAATATTCTATCAATATCATATATATTGAGATCAGAAAATAATAATTATCTATAGGAGCTTCCCCTTTTCTAGTATATATAGAAAGTAAAAGAATATTACTATATTCTTTTATGAAAAGATTAAATATATAAAATGAACATAGCGAGTATCAAGTCAAAATAATTCTGTCTCAAATTTCGTTTTTTTAGTCCACTGCAAAGAAAACAAATTATTTTCATTGTAGCTAGTACTAATTTAATTTAAATTTTTTATTTTATATTTATAGTTACATAAATATTTAATTTTACAATCATAAATTTTAAAAGTTTTTCCTTAGAATTTATGTCTAGGCAAATATGTTAAAATAAATTGGGATAATGAAAGTATTTCCTCTATTTCAAAATTGTTGAAATGTTTCAATTTGTGAGAGTTAATTTAATTAATTTTAATAATTAACTCAAATATTTTAATTATTCAAAAAATATTAATAACTTATTATAATTTTTCTCTTATGAATATGATTAGAAAGCATGCGTTTGATCAAAAGTCATAGGTAAAAAGAAGATAAGGAGCACTGTCTAAATATATACTCGTCCTATTTTATTTGACATTTTTTGATTTGTCACGATATTTAAGGGAAAAAAACTTATTAAATTTGTGATTTAAAATTATTCTTAATTATTTATGTGGCTGAGAATCAATTCAAGAGTAAAAGAAAAATTATAAAATTAAATTATTTCCATTAGAGCAAGCCTACTTGGGTAGGAGTATATATGATGGAGGTCAAGACTGCACCCTGCTGCTGTCTTACTATATCGAACAGTTTCGCTTGGCGCACTGCTAGTTAAGTCTATTTACTACAGGTACTATGGCTGAAAATGGAGAATTGGCAGCAGCTGAAACCAAGAGAATTATCAACCCAAGAGTGGAAATTGATACATCTCCGCCTTTCGAGTCAGTGAAGGAGGCTGTCGACCATTTTGGTGGCAGTGGCCCTTGGATTCCCCATCACTTGCTCCGTTTACCACCTCCAGACGTAAGCCCTTCTTTTTTTGTACCCAAATTTCTGCAAGTTTTACAGCTGGGATGAAGTATAATACACTTACTTCTTGTTGTCGTTCATCTCTATAAAGTTGATTAATTTCTGAAACATGGAAAAGAACTTAACCTGTCATACCATAAATTGTTTGTTACTGTGACAATCACCTTAATCTCTATCACCTTATTTTGATAGTTTTTTTTTGTTCCAGATAATTGTAGAAAAGAATGTGCATATAATCAGAAATAGTGTGATCAGTTCTTCTGTGAAAAACATTTGGCTGAAAATGAACAGCTTAGCTTAACATTGCTTTCTCGTAATTCTTGATTTTCCGTGAGTTACATCTCATCCTAATGGGTTGAAGTGCAGCAAACGCCTACTCAAGCAGGAGTAAGTTTCTGATATTTGTGATGCCAATTGAAGCAGGGAAGGACAGGGCAAAGGCCAAACGGGGCAGGGTAGCGTGCTGATTAAACAGCTGCTTAAGATACTAGTATTAGTAGCACTATTTTGGGTACACCACGTCCTATTTGTTTTTTCTCTGCTATTCCATTGTAGGTGATCAACATGAAAATGAAATATAAATCGTATGAATCCTTTTGGTAGCAAATTTGCATAGACAGTGGTCTGTATTAGCCGTTGCCCACTTTATCAGCACTTGAGATGGCAGTATTGTGCTCAGGCGAGATGATTGTCTTACTCATAATCTGCCATCTTGTAGATGATAAACATTGGTGTTTTATCATTTAACATGCATTTTATTCTGGCAGTATTTTCCTTTTAATGATATTACATAATTGGATACCAGCATTTTTGTGTTGATCAACACATCCAATGATGTGATTTAAATGTTGGCAGCGCGATTCTGAAGTTGTAGACGTGGGCAAAATGGAGGAGCAAGCAGTAAAATTTGAGAAAGATTTGATCGTGAAGGAACAGGAGGCCCTCAATGTCTTGAGAGAAGTGGAAGAGGCTAAAAGATTTGTAGAAGGATTGAAAGTAAATTTGATGCAACAAGTGTCTGAGTTTGCGGCCAGTCCCGGTTTAAATCCAGAGAGCCAAATTCCAAATCTTAATGAGCTGTCAGGAGAAAATTTAAGTCTGTGTCCTCTTCAGTCCCCAGGCCATGTACTAATGGAATTAAACCGAGCAAAATTAGACCTTAACAACATGTCGGTAGACCTTACTGTGATTAGATCTTCTGTTGAGACTCTGAATAAGAAAATGAAGAAAGAAAAGGTAATTCTTGACAGAAGTAGTCAGATGAAATCCCTTAATTCAGCAGCAGGGTTCTCCATTGAGGAAAACAACACTATGAATAAAGAGCTCCAGCAGTTGAGCTTTGAAGCTGAGCAATTTAAGAAAATGGCGGAAGCTTCAAGATACGAGGTGATGAAGGCGATGTCAGAGATTGAACGAACAAAGGCAAGTATTAGAATGGCTGAAATGAGGTTACATGCAGCCAAAAAGATGGAAGAAGCAGCTAAAGCTGTGGAAGCAATTGCTTTTGCAGAAAGAAAGGCTTTACTAAATGGAAAGCATTCTTCAGCTGTTGTTCAGCACACAACTGAGGGGATCACAATTCCATATGAAGAATATTATGCTCTTGCCCAGAAAGCGCAGCAGGCTGAAGAGCTATGCAAAACAAAATTTGTAGACACAAACACTAGGCACAGAACCAATGAAGCAAACCAATCTGAGGTGGCTATTACAAAGAAGATGGAGGAAACTACGAAAGAAATTAGACACAACAGGAATACTCTAGAAGAGGCTTTGGACAAGGAAGATGGTACTCAAAGAAGAAGTCTTATTGAACAAGATGGCTTCTACAGGGAGAGATCAGAACACACTCAACTGCATTACTCGGGTCATAACTCGACCAAATCCAAATTCAGAAATCCTCAGTCATTTCTCACTAGTCATGGGAACCCTCGACTGGTTGATGACAACGAACCAGACCATGTCAATGAAAAATCAGTCCCAGTCTTTCGATCATCTATATCGATTGGTGACATACTGAGCAGGAAATTGATTTTGCGAGATGATCATATTGTCGTGGGTAAGCATATGGAGAGCCACACTGAAAGAAAACATGTATCTTTTAGCCAAATGCTGAGGGAGCAGAGTGGGATCATATTGAATCCTACAAAAGCTAGGAAAGATGGGGATGTACACAAGCAGTTCATTACTCATAAGAAGAAGTTTGGTTTCATCCAAGTACCACTTTCCAAACAGAACAAGAAAAAGACACAACCTTTGAACATGAGATGATCTGCTCTTCTTCCCACATCAGTCTGATACTTGTTTACTGGGATTGCACATGTTTTTGTTTTGTTTTTTTTCCCTTTTGCAGTGTGTATTATCTATTGTGTTTGTAATTTGTGATTACTGGTGCTGCAGTTTTCTCTTCGTGATTGGTGGAAAGCTCCTCTATAAGCCAACGATCAAGTGCATTTTTTTGGAAAAAATATGCAGCTTCACTCGTAGTAGAGTATGTTCTCATTATTGCTGCTTCAAGTAACAAGTGGAGCGTTTGACTATGATTATTTGAAATTTTTAAAATGGAGTTGTGTTTGATTAGGAATGTCTGATGAGCGTGTCCCTAGTCCCACTCTCATTGACAAGGATGATAGACTGAATTTGTATTTTATTTTTATGATATAATTTTCAACTTGAGGTCGTGCATCCGAAAAAATAAACTGCCTGTAACTCTGATGAGATTATGAGTTACACCAGCACTCTACACTATTGAGGTGCATACATCACACTTAGATCATCTCTAATTCAACACCAAATGTTATATCAAATTCTATTTTAGCATAAAATTTAGTGTTTTGGAGCTACAATTCAATACCAAATTTTACATGATTTCATTGTACCAATTCACTTTTTAAATATTTTATATTATTTTATTATACAAAATTTTTAATCAAACATTATATAAATGGTATGTTCTAATTAAACATTTAATTATATTTATGTAAGATTTTTATAATATTAATTGTAGATATAAAAGTTAATTTTTTATAAATTATTTTTCTATACTTGACTTTTTAAAAATTAAATTTATGTTAATTTTACTATAAATTTTAATTGAATGAGCATAATCTTAATGCACCAATCAAGATGTATTGGAAAGTCCAACTCCAACTAAAATGCAATAAATGAAAACTATCAATTTCAACAATTTCTAGCTTGACATAAAAAAAATTAAGGACAAAGAAGTTGATTTGAACCATGCAATGTATTAATAGAGCATTTATGGAAGTAACCTAGCCATCTAGAAAGTTGAATATTTATGTACAATTCAAAATATAATGTTTAATTGTGTAATGTTTATTTAATTATATTTCGTTAATGATTTCACTTTTATTTGTAATACATATTACTATATAAAAATATAATATTTGCTAGCAATTTATATTATTTAATGAATTATGATATGAAATAATTTTATATTAACAACTATAAAAGAAAAGAATATGAAAATTATATATAGTGAATGTTTTAGAAAGAATTTTATTTTATGAAATAGGAAAATATAAATGGAATAAGAAATAATGTGTCACGACCCCACCCGGGGCCGTGACTCGTGCCGATTAGGCACTGGTGCTAATCTTAAACCACAAAGACCCTT
>JAPFFP010000094.1:8394044-8427355 GCA_026153255.1 Solanum medicagineum | reverse complement strand
AGTTTGTGAGTGCTTTTCTCGACCACTTCTTTTCCCAAGAGTTGAGGGAGGCAAAGGTTGAAGAGTACGTGAACCTAAAGCAAGAGGGAATGATCGTCAAAGAGTACAACCTCAAGTTCATTAAGCTGTCCAACTATACTCCAGAGATGGTCTAGGACATGAGGGAAAGGATGAGAAAATTTGTATCTGGTTGGGTAAACATGTGAAGAGGGAGCTCAAGGCAGCATTATTGATCCTAGATATGGATATCTCTAGAATTATGGTATATGCCCAACAAACTGAGGAGGATAAGAAGAAAGATAGAGAATAGCATTTGAGCAAAAAGGCCAAGTCAACTGGGCACGAGCCTAGCCAGTATAAGCAGGATAAGGAAGATAGATCTTACTTTCAGAAGAGGCATTCAGGGATGCACCATCATCAGCCAATGCACCAACTCCAAACGTCAAGTATGATCAAAGATCCCAAGGTCATTCAAACTTTAGAGCACAGGGTTCCCAAGCCAGAGTGACCCTTGGCTCGATTCCCACTGGGAAAATTAAACTTTCATCGAAGAGAAGCAAATGAAAGGCTTTCATAAAAATTCTTGTAGAATCGAGAATGAAGTTTTCATTTTGTACATGCCAGATCATGAATTAGTAACTGCTTCCGATTTCTAAAAAAAATACCAATTGTGTCAAACTTTCCATTTTTGGAATAGTTACGAAATTTCCATGAATAGGATCAAACCTTATTCCATGGTATTTACATGAGGTTCCTCTTTAAGAAAGTCCCTAAGAGGGCTTAGTTGATCCATGATTTATCTTTCATCTTTCGTTTCCTTTTCGTTTGTTTCGAGAAATCTATCTATCAATTCTGATTCTTTCTAATGTGCACTTGAGGGTAATAAGGCGTAGTCTTCTACTACAATGCCACCACCCAAGGGTAACTGGAAAGGTGCTACACTGGGGCCAAGTGAAGCAACGAACCGTCTATATGCAATGGGGAACATAAAGGACCAAGAGGTTGCGCCAGATGTCGTGAAGGTATGCTTCGAGTCTTTACCTTCGATTATTATGCTTTGCTTGATCTAGGGAAACAGTTTCCTTTGTGACGCCATATGTGGCTAGAAAATTTGAGATTTCTCCTAAGTGTTTACTTGAGCCTTTCCATGTTTTTACTCTTGAGTCTATCATAGCCAAGATAGTCTATAGGGATTGTATAGTGCCTATCTACCATAGGGATACTGTTACTGATCTAGTCGAGTTAGAGATGATTGACTTTGATGTAATCCTTGGTATAGAGTGGCTTCACGCCTACTATGCCTCTATTGACTGTAGAACCCGAACCCTCAAGTTTCTGGTTTCCAAATGAGCATGTTATAGAATAGAGGGGAGATTCTGTTGCACCTAAAGGTAGGTTTATTTCTTACCTTAGAGCTAGAAAGTTAATGTCAAAAGGGTGCATCTACCATCTCAAGCAGGTCAAGTTTGATGACGTTGAGCCTCCTACTCTTGAGTCAGTCCTAATTGTGAGTGAGTTTTTGGAAGTGTTTCCTAAGGATTTACCTAGAGTCCCTCCTGTTAGGGAAATCGACTTCGGGATTGTTATCCTTCCCGATACCCAGCCTATCTCAATTCCAACTTATAGAATGGCTCCCGCTGAGTTGATAGAGTTGAAAGAGAAACTTAGGGATTTGTTAGAGAAGGGCTTTATCTGGCCGAGTGTTTCTCCTTAGGGTGCCCCTGTCCTGTTCGTCTGAAAGAAAGATGGGTATCTCTGAATGTGCATAGATTATAGACAACTGAACAAGGTCACAACCGATAATAAATATCCTCTCCCAAGGATAGATGATCTATTTGACCAACTTCAGGGTGCCTGTTGTTTCTCAAAGATAGACCTCAAATCTGGCTACCATCAGTTGAAAGTGAGGGAATGTGACATTTCAAAGACTGCCTTTAGGACTAGATATGGACACTTTGAGCTCTTAGCCATGTTCTTTGGGTTGGTGAATGCACCTGCAACCTTTATGGACTTGATGAATAGAGTGTTCAAACCATATATGGATATGTTTGTAATCATGTTCATTGTCGACATTTTGGTGTATTTCGAAAGATGAGGAGGAGCATGCCAATCACCTCAAAGTTGTTCTTTAGACACTTAAGGACTATGAGTTGTATGCGAAGTTATCAAAATGTGAGTTTTGGCTCAAGTTAATGGCCCTTCTAGACCATGTGGTTTTTGGCGATGGTATTCGAGTGGATGCCCAGAAGATAGTAGTAGTTAAGAACTGGCTCTGACCGACTTCTCCAATTGACATAAGAAGTTTCTTAGGGTTGGCAGGCTACTACCGCAGATTTGATGGATTCTCTTCCCCATGCAGACCATTGTCCAAGATAACTCAGAAAAAGATCAAGTTTCGGTAGTCTGAGGAATGTGAGAAGAACTTCCAAGAGTTGAAGTCTAGGCTGACTACTGCACCTATTTTTAACTTTTCCAATGGGATGTAGGACTTTGTGATATATTATGATGCGTCAAGAGTTGGATTGGATTGTGTGTTGATGCAGAGAGGGAAGGTGACAGCCTATACATCCAGACAACTTAAGGTTCATGAGAGGAACTATCCGACCCATGATCTTGAGTTGGTAGTGGTGGTTTTTGCACTTAAAATCTGATGCCACTACTTATATGGAGTGCATGTGGATGTGTTCACTGACCATAAGAGCTTGTAGTATGTCTTCAGTCAGAAAGAGTTGAACGTACGACAAAGGAGATTATTGGAGTTGCTCAAAGATTATGACATGAGCATTCTCTACCACCTGGGTAAGACTAACATTGTTGTTGATGCTCTTAGCAGGTTATCTATGGGTAGCACTGCCCATGTGGAGGAAGGAAAAGAAAGAGTTAGTGAAGGAAGTGCATAGATTAGCTTAATTGGGATTTCAACTTGAGGAGAATAACGAGGGATGAGTCAATGTTCAAAATGGGTCTGCATCATCCCTAGTGGTAGAGGTGAAGGAGAAGCAAGATCGTGATCTTGTCATACTCCAATTGAAGGAGGTTGTCCACAAACAGAAAGTGAGGGTCTTCTACAAAAGGGGAGATGGGGTGTTGAGATACTAGAGTAGGTTATGTATCCCCGATATTGATTGTGTTCGAGAGAGAATTATGACTGAAACTCACAACTCTAGGTATTTCATTAATACTGGTTCTAACTAGATGTACCATGACTTTAGAGAAGTCTATTGATGGGCAGAATGAAGAGGGATATTGCCGAGTTCGTTTCAAAGTGCCCACATTATCAACAACTAAAAGTTGAGCATCAAAGGCCATGCAGATTAGCTCAGAACTTTGAGATTCCTGAATGGAAGTGGGAGATGATTAATTGGACTTCATTGTCAGTTTATCATGGTATCGAAAGTAGCATGATTCAATATTGGTGATTGTGGAAGTGATGACCAAGTCGGCCCAGTTCTCAGCAGTTAAGACAACTAACACTGTGGAGGAGTATGCCAAGTTGTACATCCAAGAGATTGTGAGGTTGCACAGAGTTCCCTTGTCTATCATTTGAGACAGAGGGGCTGAATTCACCTCTCAATTTTGGAGATCTTTCCACAAGGGATTGGGTGCTAAGGTAAATCTAAGTACAACCTTTCATCCACAAACAGATAGTCAGGCAGAGTGCACCATTCAAACGTTAGAAGATATGTCGAGAGCTTGTGTCCTTGACTTCAAAGGAAATTGGGGTGACCATATACCATTGATTGAATTTGCATATAACAATAGTTATCATGCAAGCATTAAAATGGTCCCCTCTAAGGCCTAGTATAGGAGGAGATATAGATCACCCATTGGGTGGTTCGAGATCAGAGAAGTTGAGTTGATAGGACCTGATCTTGTTCACCAATCAATGGAGAAGGTTAAGGTCATTGAAGAGAGGTTGAAAACTATATAGAGTCGCCAAAAGACTTACACCAATGTGAGAAGAATAGTCTTAGAGTTCAAGGTGAGTAATTGGGTGTACCTGAAGGTATCACCCACGAAAGGTGTCATGAGATCTGGGAAGAAGGTGAAATTGATTCCTCACTATATTGTCCCTTACAAAATCGTGATGAGGATTAGGAAGGTTTCTTATGAGTTAGAGTTTCCTTCTGAGTTAGACGCAATTCATGTGGTGTTCCACGTCTTGATGTTAAAGAAGTGCTTGGGAGATCCTTTCTTGGTGATCCCCATTGAGAACATTGAAGTAAAGGATAGCTTTTCCTATGAAGATACTCCTGTTCAAATCCTTGATCGTCGGGTTCGCAAGCTGAGAACCAAAGAGATCGCCTCAGTCAAATTCTTGTAGAGAATCAATTCGTTGAGTAAGCCACGTGGGAAGCTGAGGAGGATATGAGAGCTAAATGGCGGCACCTATTCATGCCCAATGATGAGGATGTTGAAGGTAATATTCCTATCCTTAACTTAATCGATGTAACTATTCTTTAGTTGATGTGTCTATCCTTGAGTTTGAGTAGAGTTTGTTGAGGTCAATGAGGAGTCAAAAGAGTTTGAATTATTGAATGAGTAATGAGATAAGTCTTGAGTCTATTCGTGCACTCATACCCACCTCTACTCATTATTTGAGGATGGGAGATAATGTAACACTCAGTTAAATTACCAAAATACCCCTAGAGGAGAGATGTGTATATAACGCGTCTTCCCATATTTCGTTTGTAAATTCGAGACTGGATATGCAATCAACAAAAAAATTAAGTGAAAAAATGGTCTCGGCCAATTTTAAGAGCAATTGAATAAAAAAATTAATTTTTCGATCTGAAAAATCGACCCGGTAACTATGCGCGACAGAGGCACGTCATGCCCCTATCACAGATAGTGACTTATGTTTTTTAAAATTATTTCGACGGTTGGAAAAATTCATTCCAGAAAAATTTTGGAAAAAATACACTACTGAACGCAAAGTCCGCGACGTGGACTCGGTATTTCCAGGTTAAAAATTTTCTTTTAATTCGTGAGGGTATTCTAGACATTTCTCAACCCCTTATAAATGTAAATCATGATTTAATAAAGCGTGTTTAGTCAAAAAAGGGTTTTTGAACCCCATTCTAAAGCCTCCACACGCACAAAAAGTTAAGAGAAGAAGCGAGAGTTCTTGAGGTCAAGGTTGAGTTGTCCTTCACATACGATATGTAAGGCCACCTAAAGAGTTGGATTATGTTCATCCACGCACCCCTTCGTCTACTTGAGTTAAGATCATGAGTGTAAATCGCATGTTTTAAATATTGCAGTTCTTGAGTTCCAAATTCTTGTACATGTTGGAGTGTTCATGAAAATATTTGAGTCAACTTATGATTGCATCGTCATTACCATGAAATATGAATGTTATTCAAATGCTCGATACCCTAGCCCTAAATTTAGTATTTTCTTTGCTTACTAACTAAATTGAAAATTATGAATTTAACCTTCAAAAACAACTAAATTGAACCTGAGAAGTATGTTTTCTTGTTTCATATATGTATGTAAAGAATATCTATTATGTCTTATGTGTTGAGCCTGGACGATATGATGTACTTGACCATAATTAGTGAGAGTCTTGCATGATGTGAGTTAGAGTCTTGAGTTGCATTGCATGAACGATTATCCTAAGTTATTGAGTCGTTAAGTAATTGAGTTAAGTTATTGAGAACTGAGTTCTCAGATGAGTTGAAGAGATAACTTTGAGTCAATTTCAATGAGCATATTTTAGTCTTAGAAGGAGTATTGAGCACCGAGTTGGGTGATTGAGGTTCACCCCACAACTATGTTGCCAGCGTAGGATGGTCGCACTAAATAATTCTGGTGGCCCATGTCCCAGTAGAGGGACACTATCTTATGATCCAAAAGAGAGAGGAGAGGTTAACATCCTTTACCGTGGCAAGTTTAATACAAGTATGCCAACGACGCCTTTTTTTCTGCATCACCAAGACTCATGGTGGTGGAGAGTTATATCGGTTAGAGAAACTTCCAAGGAATACTTGAGTTGAGCATATTCGTGATGTGCGAGCTCAGTTGCATTAAACACTGAGTCTATTTCTAAAGCATGATTACCAACTTTAAACTTGTATGATTTACTTGAGTTGAGTTATGAGATGAGGAGTTGAGCCTCGAGTTGAGCTTTTTGATTAAGTTTGAGCATTATTTACTTCCTTGAGCTATTTTACATACTGCACATTCCACGTACTCACGCCACTCGACGCTGCATCATCTCATGATGCAGATACAGGAGATAGAGGACTTTAGTAGGCGCACCATTGAGGTTCAAAGTTCTTGAGTTCCAGCCTTGGTGAGCCCTCCTTGCCATTCGGAGGAGCATTATTTTATTTCTCTATCATTGTTATTTTCTTGATCAAGGTAGCCATGGCTTGTCATAGTACCATCTAGACGTTTAGAGTTGAGGCTTCATAGATCTAGAGTAGAGTATTGTTGAGTATTGCAATTTTTCCTAGACTTGACCTATTTTGAAAATTATTTTATGACATCTTTGTCCTTTCTTTAAATGTTTTTACTGAGTATTCTTCCGCTGTTGAGTAAGACGTGATGATGAGGCCAGGTGGTTCTCTTGGGGAATTAGTAATAGTTCTTCAAGTGCCGGCCACGCTAAGGGTACCCTCCCTGGGCATGACATAATGATTATTGAGAATGTAGATAGAATAGGGTATACATACCTTTGAATGGAGAACCAAAAAAGATAAAGAAGAAATCTTAAGAATTTTTCTTTGGGATTCCAAGTTAAAGGGAATTGCTAAGCAATTTTTACCTTTACCCGTGCTTTCTTTTTATGAATGTGTCAAACAAAGTCACAAGTGACTTGTCTTTTCATTTTACTACACCCGTCAGTACTCCACCTTCGTGGACAATTGGAGCGTTCGTGCCCCATCGCCTTTTGCTCACACTCTGTATTCGCGGACATGAGACTGCATTTGTGGTTGTCAAATGGCTGCAAGACCTGGACTGAGTTTCTGCAACTTTATTTAGGTGATCCGCCCTTCAATGATGGGTGATGACTAGTCCCCCAAATTGGGTCAAAACGGCCCAGAGTCATCCTTTTGCAATTTTTTATGGTACTTACACCCAATTCTCCAACTCCACTCATTTTGGCACTTCCAACATGTGCAAAACCACTACCAAAGACTTGCAAATAGTGAGGGTTAGCCAAAAATAGAAACTAAAATCAAGAAGTTATTCTAAAAATTTTAAAATACAAAGGTTTTAATCTAAAAATTAAAATATGAACGAAATTGATTCACCACCCTTTTGTGTTTCCACTCTGAGGCAATGAATTTTTTCCCCAATTTCAAGATGATCTTCATTTTGACCTAATGGAGATGATGAGAGACCATCAATATTCTCTATTGGTCCCTCCACTTTGAGGACTTGAATTGTCTACCCAACTTGTCATCAACTTTTCTTTTAGGTTCTTTGGGTAGACATGAGAGTGTCAAGAGGCCTTCTTCAAATTGATCTTCACACTTTATGACCTCTAAGTAAGAGGCAGTCCCAACTTCAAATAAACTAAAGTTATCATCAATCTCAAGGCTTTTTGTTGCAACTTTAGTATCATTTTCTTTATCTTAGCCTCTTGGAGAAATTGGCCCAATGTTGCTTACACATCACGCACCACTCATTCTTCTTAAGACTCCAGTTCATGGATGATGACCATTGAGTAGGAAACCTCACTTGCCCCATTGCTTAGCTTCAAGTCGACCTCCAACTTATCAACCTCCTATTCTAAACGATGTAACTCATAACCTCTAGCAATAACCAAGGTTTTGAGATCATCCTTCATGTTGAGCAATTGGTTTCTTTGAGCCACTTATTTGACAAGTCTTAGACTTAAGTCCGTGAGCCAATCTTGACTCGAGACACTCCTGTCCCCATTCATATCCTCAACACCAATTTGTTGACCACGAAGTGCTATACTCCAATGGATATATAGAAAAATTCTTACATTCATCAAGCAAGCAGTCATCACAATTAGCCATGAAACAAAATTTAAAACAAAGAAAACAAAATGAAGTGCTCACAAATCAAACAAAAAAGAGTAAACTACAAATCCTAAATTAACTCAATACGCCTATTATTCCCCGACAACGGCACCATTCTTTTTGACATTCAAGCCTACATCACCAATAAACATAGGGACGATCATCGTTAGCATATTTACCCAACATTGGAGTCGGGGTCGAATCCCATAGGGAACAATGTGTCAATAGTCGGACGAGGACCGATAGCTACTAGTCTCGATTCAATGAGCGAGTACCAAGCAAGTTCTACCAAATTAGGAGGAGAACTAAGCTAAACTTACTCTTTCGGGACAACAGGGTAAGGATTGATTAAACAAGGGAGTAAGGATAGGGGATATGGGAATCAACTAAAGCTCAATTGATCCATCACACTTAGCATTAAATTAACTCTATGGGTAGGCTAGGTTCCTTGTAACCACAATTCAATTATGACAATATGGTGTTTCACAAGAGCTTATTACGGCCTCCTGTGCGAGCCACTCAAAAACACACCTGGTTTGAGCACCTCATGAGCAAAACTCCCAAGACCTTAGGCATTGAGCCCATTTTTAAGGACCTCAACACATAAACTCATGACTATCATGCAAACCCCCACTTCAACTATTCTAACTAAAGCAATAATTGAAGATCTAAGCTAGATTCAAGTTCGTGGCCTCAAACCATAAGTTAAATATGAAGGTAAGCATGAATCCATACATTAATTGAATCCAAAAAAAGCAATTTATGGAGAAACACACTTGATTTGCAAGTAAATCATCAACTAAGCATGAAAGCAAGAGGATTAATCAAGACTAATAAACAAATCAAAATTCAAACTCAATTAAATCTACAAATTATGCATTCAAGAACAAGGAAAGAAAAAGTGAGTGAAAGATAAATACAAGTGAAACCTTACTCTAAATCCTTACCCTAAACTAAAATTTAAACTAAAGTGTGTTTCACTTGTTTTCTTCTCTAAGAATGTTCAAAGTATCAAGGTCTCAAAAGTATAAAGAACAAGGGCTGGGAGTGCATGTATATCTGAATTGGGACTGAAAGTGGTGAAATTCTCGAACTTTTCTGACACTGGTCGCCTAAATAGTCCACGGTTGTGGATATTTAAGTACATTCATAAAGGTCAACTACCTTTAACACTTTTATTTTCACGCCTAAGCATCCAGCAATCATGGATGTTTGTCTTATGTTGCTCTGTCTATACACCAGTATTGGGCACATTCGTGCCCTTTCCCGCTTCACTACTCAACGTTCATGGCCAAAGGCTACTTAATGGAGAGTAATTGGGACTAAAAATGGTGAAATTCTCGAACTGCCCTGACACTTTTGCATTCATGCCTAAGTTTTGCTCGACTGCGGATGTTTGTCTCTTGTTGCTCTGCCTATGCACCAGTGTTGGGCACATTCACGCCCTTTCCTACTCCACTACTCTGTGTTTGTGGGCCAAATGCTTCATTCGCGGAGAGTAACTGTTGCTAGGTATATGTTCTCCAGTTTAGCTCCTTTTTACTCCAATTAAGCTCCAATCTCAATTCTTCTCAACAAAGCTCTATTCATAGCATATGTACCTGAAAAATACACCATTTAAAGTATAATTAACATCAAGTCATGAAATCAACAATAGAAAATTATAAGAAAAGAGTAAGAAATGAGTGTAAGTTATACACTCATCACCCACTTTATTAATTCAAAATCCTATATAGAGTCATCATGAAATTCAACTTGAAAACTATAGAAATTTGTAACATATCATTATATTGCATCATCATAGCAAATATAACTGAAAATACATCATTATATCATCATTTAAAGCAAACTCATGAAACTCATAATATTTGATAACTTAAAGAAAAGAAAAAATAGAAGATTGCTTGTAACACCTACCTCTTACAATACTATTACTATGCAAATGAAACATGATATGGTTTAGTCAACTTAGTGCCCATTTTTAAAAGTGCTTGAATCTCCAATTAAAGGGCGATATATATGTCTAACGTTGTAGAGGGTCGAGTATAAATAAGCTTTCAGTTGAATTGAGGAGATCACGGCCTTAAATGAAGTAAGAGAATTGAGGTGCTTGTAGGACTCAAGAAGCTAGCAGGTGAATCACCTTCTTGCTTAGCTTAAAATTGCTAGCTAAATTGAGACGAGGTTCGACGTCGAATTTGACCAAGTCCGATTGTGAATATAAAGTCCGTATTAAGGGTGTAGCTTTAGCCCGTGTTTCACTATCGTAAATGGACTTTATTTTCAGCCCAAAAAGAATATAAAAAAGGCCCAAGTATACCACAACTCACTTGGCTAATTGGGCCCAAACTAAGTGAAGAGAAAGTTAGAAAAATAGTCAGCCCAAGCTCATCAATTTTGAGACCCAATTAGGCCCAAGTGCAAGGGCCAAGCTGCTACATAACCAGCTTAATAATATGTGGTATTAGGTGGCCAAAAGTCCAAGAGTAAGTCAGCCAAAAGACCCTTTATAAAGGGCTCAAAACAGCCCTTAAGTCATTTCACTTTGGAGAAAAAATTCAGCTTCCTAAAGACTTTTCTTTCTCTCTTTACTTCACTTTGCAAAGCAGCTAACACAACCCTCTAAGGTTCTTCAAGGAAACCTGAATCTTAAAAGCAAAGGTAAGTAATCATAGTTGTGTATTTAGTACGGTTTCTTCATGAAAAACAAAAAGTATATGCTAGTATGTTGTGCTAGAAATTCTGGACAGCTTGCATTCTAAGGATTGTTTTTACAATTTTCTTGTAAATTAAGAGGTTTTTCTCTACTTGATTGGCTTTATTATGAAGTAATACTTATGTATTTAACAAAGGTTAGTTTTATAGTAATGTAACCAGGCTATTTCACCACTTTTACAGTCCACAAATGTGAGTCCTTATATAATATCGCAATTGTGCTCTTAGTATGAACTTGTGGGTTGTTGGATGGAAGGCTATTGCCTCACGTCCTTAATGACTAATTTGTTACTATTCTGAGGCTGGTTCAAGGATGTTTTTATGTATAGATGTGTTGAGAACAGTTTGTTTAAAGTTGGAACGGGTTTGGAATTGTCAACGTCAAAATGGGGCAAAAGGGTGTAACGCCATGCTGTCCATTTGTAAGTTGTATAGAATTGTTATGTGTTGTGCTTTGTGGGCTATTGTAAGACTCTCATGGCACTAAAATAGGCTCCACATGATATGTATATAATAATGCGTATTAGAAAATACGATTAGGGATGGAAAGGTTCAAAGAATATGCTCGGGTTTATAAATACCCGCTTGCTGCCCGTATATTGTTTTCTTGTGAGATTGGGCTGCAAAGATGTATCTACTAGCTAGTAATGCTAGTTTCATCACCTACTATGTTGTAGATAAATATGTGGATGATGGGAAGGTTATCTCGAGGTAATAGCAAGGTCATACAACGAGGTATATAAGGCTACTTGATTTCGTATTGTTTGGCATGAAACATAGATCCTTCCTTGGCACATAAAGGCGCTTACCAACTCTGACACAACTATTAACTGTGTCTACACTCTTGCACATGTTCATATGCTCCCATACATAGTCACCTTCAAATCTGCATACATGCTTGGATACCAAGCTACATAGGTTCTTGTTGCTAAATAAAGTTCACGAGTTGTTTCATCTCATACGAATTTCATTATTTATGTAACATACTCCTTTCATTGCATATTATCTTGTATGATTATCTAAATGTCACATGTTATATCTACAGTCCTACAGCTCCAATATTGTGATCACCAAAAGAATCAATCTCAAAGGAAATTGAAAGATAAAGTATATTGTTTATTGATGGGAGGTAGCCCGAGGGGTGGAAGAATCACCAAGCCAGGGACGATCCTATCACGGGTGGTAGCCCGAGGGGTTAAGGAAGAACCTAGCCAGGGACGATCCCGATATAGTTTTATCACTGATCAACTGGTCTTTTGTATTACATGTTGTTCACAGATTATACAGTAAAGGTAAAGTAATAAAAATAACATAAAGTACATGATCCCACAGTACAACTAAAGGTGGTCTCTTATCGTGCACCAGTGTATAGTTTCATTTGATCCGTTACTTTGTATACAGTATTTCCTGCCTTACATATTCAGTACATTATCTCATACTGACGTCTCTTAAGGGGGGACATGCATTTCATGCTGCAGGTACAGGTGCTAGTAGATCTCCTCTATAGGAGTACAGGACATCCAGCTGCTGTTAGTAAGCTCCAGGTTGCTTTGGAGCTTTGTGTCTAGAGCTTATATTTTTTCATTATAAAGTTAGTCGAGGCGGGGCCTATCCCGACCCTTATTAGATGCTTTTCTTCTAGACGCTTTGTAGACTATGTAAATTAAAGTGTGGTAATGTCTCATACTTTAAACACCGTGGCCCCAACGGCCTAGCCATATGCATTTCCTTTTGGCTTATTATCACTATTTATCTTCTTAAAGGCATGTCAAATATAGAAATCCCTTATGATATGTATAGAAAGCGCACAGAGACAGGTTGGTTCTCCCAGGCCTCATCGACAACGGGTGTTGGTCCGCCCTAACGGGGCTTAGGGTGTGGCATTGTTGGACTTTTTGAATGAAATAGATCCATGAATCTAACCCGCATACCTGATTGGAAGCCTAAGAAAGATCTTAAGTCTTGGGGAAGAACCTTGGAAACTCTAGGTTTTCTTCTTCCCTGCCTTGAGATTTTTTTTTGTTTGCTTTATAAGATTTTAAGGGAATTGAAGTGGGAGAGAATGACAATGTATAAGGTGATTTAGGGTTGATATGGAGACAAAGAACTCAAAATTACATATTACTAAGCTTAGGATACGAAAAAGGTCAAAAATACCCTTCATTAAAAACTGTCGGACCAAAATCGCGACCACCATTTATGGGTCATAGATTGAATCATTAGTCGTAGATGAAGGTCTTGTCCTGATTACATTTTTGAACTTCTAAAATAGCATCTGAACCTTAATTTACCAATTTCCTTTGATGACTCGTAAAAGAGTGTATGGGTCATAGACCCTTTCGTGGTTATTATTCACACTTAGAAAAATTTTCAGTCTTAGGACCTCAATCTATGAGTCCATTCTACAGTTCAAAAATAGCACTACGACTCATCTTTTTTATTCATAGAAGACTACAACTCATCCAGGTTTTTCGTAGATCAAGATTCAGAATCAACCATGACCCTGTTCTACAAACCCTTATTTACGATCTACAGTTTCTTTTATCGATTGTAAACACCCCTCACGGACCACCCCCATATTCAACCAATTTTCCACCTTGATTGATCCCTTCTATGAGTGTTGTCTATGATCCATGGTTTGAACCTCGACCTATAAATAAAGCTTGTACTTTGGTCTAAAAACTTCTAGTTTAGCACATTTTCTGCATTTTCAACTTTCTAACTTACGGGTCCTTATACATATTCTATGGTAAGTTCTACATAAGAGATCAGGTCACATACTCTGTAGCAGATTATATTGACAAATACATCTCAATGGGTTCTAAATTGTGATTCAACGGATGTGTATTTTTAGGATAGGCATGAATCATTCTCATATGACATCTGTATCACATTGGTGCTTCATCATCTATGATTGAATCTTATTATGGATATATAATGGAATTACCTTCTTGTTGTTATATGGACGAAACTGATTGATAATTCTGATATATTGAGCTCTTCTATTAGTTATTTTTCATTTTATATTATTATTTGATAGGTTGGACTGTTTATCTCATGTAGGCTGTAGTTATTGAGGTTTGGATGGAGGGTGATAGAGTACCTTAGTTCAGTATAGTTTTACTTAAATTGAATAGAACTGTTTGTTGGGTATCGTTTTGTTTGGTACTCATTCCTTACTTCTACACTTGTGTAGATTGTGAGTTTAGACCACGTTGATTATGTTTTTTTCATTTTCAATCTGAGAAATTTGGTAGAATCTTGAGAGATAACTGCTAGACACTTCAGCAGGTCCTCATGGTCCTTTGTTATGTTCTTGTTCTATTTAAGACATAAAGACATTAAAACTTGTATGTATTTCTAATTTGGATTAAAACTTACAAGCTTGTACATGTGACACCAGGACTTGGGGGTGTTTTGGAATGGTGGCTTACTAATTCGTTTACTTAGCTTATTCAAATTATCATTTTTGCTCTACTTCCGCTTTTGCTAATATGTGTCGATGTCTTAGGTTGACTTGTTTTGATGGGTTAACGTAGGCGACAACATAACCCAGTTCGGAGTGTAACAACACATGTTGATTTTGTGTCCATTGGAATATGAAATTTTTTCTCAAAAATAATAAATCATACGAAAATTAATGAGGGACTTCACAAGGGATAGAGAAGATTATTAAAAAAATTTACCATAAAATAAATAAAATATGAAGAAACTGAGGGACAACGATTGTTCACCTCAATTGTTTCGACCAATATTGTACTTGGATTTTTCAAATAACGTTTGAGGCTAATTTTTAGTGCTAAAAAGTAAAAAAAAAAAAAACTACTATATGACAAATGTTTTATATTTTAGATCATGTTGACTTTGCATATATTCTTGGGAGTTTTAATATGCTTGCACAAAAGTTGACTAAATATTTAATTTTTTTAGTAGATTCTTCTTGGGGAAAAGGGCCAAAAGTACTCCTAAACTTTTTGAAATTGAGCAAATATACCTCTCTGTTACGTCTGGGCTCAAAATACCCCTTAATTAGATTTTTGGCTTAAAAATGCCCCTCCCTCTAATGAAAATTGAAAAAAGGGTTAAAATCCCTCGCACTATCAGAAATGGAGCAAACATACTCTTCTGTTAGATTTTAGTTAAAAAATGCACATCACTTAAAATTTTGCAAAAAATATACCCCTCCCACTAGCGAAAATGACACCATGCATGTTATATGGACAAAAAGCACCACGTGATCAGTCCACATAGAATCTTATTTAGGGACCCAAGAAGTATTCTCTTTGAATATTAGGTTCGATACTAGACTTTCATGTCAAAAAGCATAGTTCATTTCAATTGCAAATGTCTCAAAAAGTCGATCTCTGAATGATAACATTGATTCATCCTCATTATAATCATTGTCCCTCCTTCAATAAGTTTTTTGAGTTCAATAAGATCCAATTCTTCAAAAAAAAAAATTAACCTACAAAGCTTGTATAGAAATTATTTTGTTAATGTTAGCAATATAACATGATAATATAAGTTATTATTGTCACGCATCGGGAGGGTTCCCTAGACGTGACCGGCACTCGGAGACTGTTGCTAGCCCCCAAGCGGACCACTCAGTCTCTTTGCCATTATTCAGTCAATTCATCAATGGAATAGAAATGATATAATGATAATAAATGTTATCCTATCAGTGGGCTCTTACTACCATTCATCAGTCTATCATAAGGAAATGGACTAGATAACAAAAATCTCAAATGTAAGGAAGGAAAGAAAGAGGGAAAAGAACCCTCGACATCAACATCAACATCTATGTCTATGAAGCCTCTATACTATAGTCTGAAACGGTACCATGACAGGCCATGGTTGCCAAATATCAAGTAAATATGACTATCCAACAATAAGATAAATATCCTCTGAATGCTGGGGAGGACTCACCACTATCAGGAATGAAGAGCTCTATGCCTCAACAATTGGGCTGCTGAAGTCCTCGGTCTATAGTATATGCATCATAAAACGATGCAGCGTCAGAGGGGCGTTAGTACATGGAATGTACTATATGTAAAACAGGCTAAAGAAAAAGGAAACAGTTTAATCATCACACATCCATCACTCAGCCTCACCTCAGATATAAAGGACAAGACTTTATCACCTCACTAGCTATCAAGCATCAAGCATGCACATCACATCGGAGTTCTATTATCATGAAACCTATCTGGGAGTTTCTATAACTGACAACCACTACCTTTGAGCCGATAGTGATACAACAAAGTGATGTTGTTGCCACATCCATCTAGTACCTTGCCGGGGTAAAAGACTAGTCTGTCAGTGGATTCAAAAGTCTATCAAGTCCCCTTTCGGGATAAAGGAAACATCCGCTTTCACGGTTTAATCCTCTCCTATGCTAGCCACATAGTTAATGGGTTCAACTGGGACTCAATGTTACCCATTTCGGTGCTAATACTCCTCCTATGACTCAACATGCTCATAAATCCATCAATCCGTCAAGGACTCTCATCACCCAACCTCTATGGACAAGATTATCTATCCAGTCTAAGGGAATTATACCCATTCAACTCTATCAACAATAATGTCAGCTATCACCGTCATCAACACACTCACCTCAGGACTCTGGCTCAGTCAAGCATCACTTTTAGACATTCAAGGCTCTACACATCCCTCTAAGTTCATTATCAGGTCTTTTTAGAGAGTAATTTTAAGGATCAAGTCATAATACAATAGTAATAAAAATATACAGTAAAAATTAAACATAATGATCACCAAATTTGGATATAAAATTATAGTTTAAAGAATTAAAACAAGAATTCAAGATACCACCCAAGAATTTAATACTAACATTCTAGAAATTTCAAGAAAACGTGATTCAAAATTTTCTACGTATGATTTCCTCATCCTAACTCTATATTGGCACATGGGAGATCAATGCTATGTTTTGAGTAGCCTTTACATACCTAGGAATGAAGATTTCTTCAAGAAATTTGAAAGATTCTTGGAACCCTTACTCTTTCTCTCCTCTTCTTCCCTCTAACTTAGCGTAAAAACCTTGAAAAAATGGGTTTTAAAACCCTTTTCATACAATATACGTTTAGAAACCGACCTGGGAATATAAAAATATGTGGAGAAGGATGAAATGCCCTTCCCAAATTAATTTAAAAAAACTTCATCCCCATACACTAGCGCGCGATGCGCATTAGTGCAAAATGCACTTTTTCACGAATTCTCGATTTCCATCGAATTTTAAAAAAAACTATAGGTCTCGTTATGCGTCCTCTTCGTGTCACGGAAGGGGCGTGGAAACCTCACTATTTTAGGCACTCTTTGGAAAACTTAATTTGCATTTTCTCCCGATTAAGTCAAGTCGTGACCATTTCCCGACTCAGTTTTTCGCACTCATCGCAAATCCGATCTCGTATTTTCCATCAGAGCTTGGGAAGACACGTTGTGTGCACGATAAAGTTTAGGGACGTTTTATTTATTTTACAGGGTGTTACATCATCTCCCTCTTGGAATCATTCATCCTCGAATGATAAGTAAAGCTCGAACGGCGACTCGACTAACCTCGGAACTCATCTTATTCCTTACTCTGGAACACTCGAACTCTCACTATCCATCATCTATCTATCTCTACATTAGACTCGGGAATGGGGTAAAACAAGGCATCAACTTAATGGAAAGGAATACTCAGAATTGATAAGAATGAGAATATTTACCTTCAATGTCATCATCACTTTGCGTGAATAGATGCGGGTATTTGAGTTTCATCGCTTCCTCAGCTTCCCACGTATTTTCTTAAATGAATTGATTTCTCCATAAGACTTTAACAGAGGCTATCTTTTTATTCCTTAGTTTATGAACCTGTCGGTCAAGAATTTGAACTGGAACGTCTTCGTATGATAAGTTGTCCTTCACACCCATACTCTCCACAGGAATTTCTAAAGTTGGATCCCCCAAACGCTTTTTCAGCACAGATACATGAAACACTGGGTGAACTTCGTCTAGCTCAGAAGGCAAGTCTAGCTCATAAGCAACCTTTCCAATCCTCCATACGATCTGGTACGGTCCGATTTAACAGGGAATCCGCTTCCCCTTTTTATCATATCTCATGACACCCTTCATAGGCGATACCTTCAAGTACACCCAATTGTCTACCAAGAACTCCAAATCTCTTCTCCTCACGTCCGTATATGATTTCTAATGACTCTTGGTTGTCTTCAACCTTTCCCAGATGAATTTCACTTTCTCCATAGACTGGTGTACGAGGTCAGGCCCAATGAACTCAACTTCACCCACCTCTAACCAGGCAATCGGGGATCCACATCTCCACCCATACAATGCCTCATACGAGGCCATCTGAATGCTGGCATGATAGCTATTATTATACGCGAACTCAATCAATAGTAAGTGATTCATCCCAGTTTCCTTTGAAGTCAATAACATATGTCCTTAGCATATCCTCCAAAGTCAGAATAGTGCGTTCTGCCCATCTATTTGAGGGTGAAAAGCGATACTCAGATTTACCTTCGTACCGGATCCCTTCTGGAAAGACCTCTAAAATTGAGAGGTGAATTGAGCTCCTCTGCCTAAGATGATAGATAAGGGAACCCCGTGCAATCTCACAATCTCTCGAATGTAAAGTCGGGCATACTCCTCAGTCGTATAAGTTGTCTTCACCGCCAAAAAGTGGGTTGACTTAGTCATCCTGTCAACAATCACCCATATTGAATCATGCAGCTTTTTGGATCTTGGTAAGCCGGTAACGAAATCCATGTTGATCACCTCCCATTTCCACTCCGGAACCTCAAAGTTCTGAGCTAACCCACAAGGTTTCTGACGTTCAACCTTAACCTGTTGGCAATTGGGACACTTGGAAACAAATTCAGCAATGTCTTTCTTCATCCCATTCCACCTATAGACTATCCTCAAGTCGTGGTACATCTTGGTAGAGCTAGGATGAATGGAATATCTCACACTATGAGCCTCAGCCATGATTTTGTGTCGAACACCATCAACACCAGGTACACACAATCTCCCTTGATATCTTAGTACCCCATCTCCCCCTTTGAAGAAAACCATCATCTTCTACTTATGAACCGCTACCTTCAATTGGAGTAAGACAGGGTCTTGATCTTGCTTTTCCTTCACATCGGACATTAAGGATGAAGCAGAACCATTCTGAACATTGACCCCGCCTTCGTTGTTTTCCTCAGGTTATACCCCTAATCAAGCCAATGTATGCACTTCCTTGGCTAGTTCTCTCTTCCCCTCCTCCACATGGGTTGTACTACCCATGGACATCCTGCTAAAAGCATCAGCAACAATGTTAGCCTTACCTGGGTGGTAGAGAATTCTCATATCATAATCCTTGAGCAACTCCAGCCACTTCCTCTGCCGCAGGTTGAGCTCTTTTTGGCTGAACACGTACTGCAAGCTCTTATAATCGGTGAACATGTCCACATGCACTCCATACAAAATAGTAACATTAGATTTTAAGTGTGAACACTACTGCTGCCAACTCAAGATCATGAGTCAGATAATTTTTCTCAAGAATCTTAAGATGTCTAGAAACATAAGTTATCACGTTCCCTCGCTGCATAAGTACACACCCCAATCCGACTTTGGATGCATCACAATATATCACAAAATGACCCGTCCTGTCAAGGTCAATGCAGGTGCTATAGTCAATCTAGTCTTCAACTCCTGAAA
Source organism: Solanum medicagineum (assembly GCA_026153255.1). Classification (NCBI taxonomy): domain Eukaryota; kingdom Viridiplantae; phylum Streptophyta; class Magnoliopsida; order Solanales; family Solanaceae; genus Solanum; species Solanum medicagineum. The sequence continues at coordinate 8,407,928 of JAPFFP010000094.1, read as the reverse complement.
ACTCTTTTCACATGCCTCAGACCACTGAAACTTAGCCTTTTACTGAGTCAGTTTTGTCAAAGGGGCTGACATAGAATAGAAGCCCTCCACAAATCTGCGGTAGTACCTGGCCAAACCCAAGAAACTTCTTATTTCTGTTGGAGAAGTTGGCCTGGGCCAGTTCTTAACCGCCTCAATCTTCTGCGTATCCACCCGAATGCCCTCTCTCGAAACAACATGGCCTGAGAAAGCCATCGACTTGATCCAAAAATCACACTTGGAGATTTTTGCATACAACTCATGATCTTTGAGTGTTTGCAAAACCACTCTAAGGTGATTAGCATGCTCTTCTTTATTCCTCGAATACACTAGGATGTCATCAATAAATACGATCACGAACGTATCAAGATATGACCTGAATACCTTGTTCATCAAATCCATGAAAGTTGCGTGTGCATTTGTCAACCCAAAGGGCATGACCAAGAACTCAAAGTGGCCATATTGTATCTTAAAGGCTATCTTTGGGATATCACTTTCCCTCACCTTCAATTGATGGTAACCCGATCTGAGGTCTATCTTGGAGAAACAAGTAGCACCTTGTAGCTGGTCAAAAAGATCATCTATCCTAGGAATAGGATACTTATTCTTTATGGTAACCTTGTTCAACTGTCGGTAGTCTATACACATCTTCAAATACCCATCTTTCTTACGCACGAATAGGAGAGGAGCACCCCAAGGAGAGACACTAGGCCTTATAAATCCTTTCTCTAACAAGTCTTTCAATTGCTCTTTCAATTCTTTCAACTCTGTGGGAGCCATTCTATAGGGTGGAATTGAGATAGGTTTGGTCTCGGGAAGAACATCAATCCTAAAGTCAATCTCTCCATCAGGAGGAACTCCGAGAAGGTCATCAGAAAAGATCTCGGGAAACTCATTCACTATCGGGACTGACTCAAGAGTAAGAGGCTCAATATCATCACACTTCACTCGCACGAGGTGGTAAATACAACCCTTAGATATCAACTTTCTAGCGCTAAGATAAGATATGAATTTTCCCTTAGGGGCAACAGAACTCCCTTTCCACTCTAAGGTAGGCTCATTGGGAAATTAGGACTCAATAATCCGAGTTCTACAGTCAACAGGAGCATAACACGCATGAAGCCAATCCATGCCCATTATTACATGAAAATCAACCATCTTCAACTCTATCAAATCAGCTAAAGTGTCTCTATGATAAATAGACACTACACAGTCCCTGAAACTCTCTCAGCTAAGATAAACTCACCATTATGAGTAGAGACAGAAAAGGGCTCAAGTAAACACTCAGGAAGAATACTAAACTTTGTAGCAACATAAGGAGTTACAAAAGATAAGGTGGCACCGGGATCAATCAATGCATAGCAATCATAAGAAAAGACACGAAGCATACCCATGACAACATCTGTTGTAGCCTCTTACTCCTGTCAGTTACCCATAGCGTAAAGACGGTTTGTCCCACCTCTTGTACCCATAGTAGTAGTAGTAGCACCCCTCTGTTGATTACCTGCTGAAGGTGCTGTCGAAAACTATGCACTGCTGCTCCCCTCACCTCGCCTCCTCTTCGGAAACTCGTAGCTAAAATGACCAGCCTGTCCACAAGCATAACATAAATCCTTTCCAACACTACACTCACCCAGATGAATCTTACCACACTTGTTGCAAAGTGGCTTTCCCCGTATACCCTGAGTCACACTGGCGTGAGATTGGGCGCCTAGGGTCCTGAAATTCTGATGACCCTGAGATTTTTGATCATGCCTGGTTGGTTGCATGGGCACACTAGCTGTAGATGGTGCGAGATGTGATAATCTCTTCTGGAAATAAGATTTGTCACCTCTGTTCTCTCTCTGTGGGTTAGATTCATGTCCCGCTGACTTCGCCTATCTGCTCAAGTGCTCCTCTCTATCCCTCCTCTTATCTTACCTGTCTGATGGGCATACACAACAAGTCTGGAGATGTCCATGCCAGGAATCAGCAATGCAGCGTTACACACTCTCTGCACATGTCTAGCTAGGCCAGACACAAATCTCCTCATCTTCTGCATCATATCTTTCACCATCTACGGAGCATACCTTGACAGTTTGGTAAACTTAAGGCTATACTCCTTCATAGTCATCCCTCCCTGCTTCAAATTCACGAACTCATCCACCTTCACCTCCCTGAACTCTTGAGGAAAGAAGTGATCAACAAAGGCGGCTGCAAACTCCTCCCATGCTATAGGCTCCAAATTCTCCCCTGTACTCCCTTCCCACTGAGTGTACCACACATTAGCCACGTCCTACATAAGCTCAACATCCTCAATCTCTGTCGCATGCATGGCCCTCAAAACCTTGTACATCTCATCAATAAAGTTCTGTGGGTCCTCTTCCATCGTCGACCCCGTATACACCGGCAGGTACATCCTCAAAAAGTCCCTGAGCCGGGTTGCAGCAGAGGGCTCCTGCTAGCTAGAACTAGGAGCCTAAGAACCGTGGTTATTTCCCTGGGAGGCCACCAACTGAGTCAACATTGTGATGGCTCCTCTGAATTCTGCCTCAGTAGTAGGAGTTGTCTGAGGCTGAGCAGAGGGCACCTGAGAGACCTCAGCAGTCCTAGCGAGGCTTCCCCATCTCCTCTTCTCAGGCTGAATTGGAGCCTCCGATTGGGTATTCTTAGTAACGAGAGCTGGGTCATCTCTTTGGGTGGTTGTCCTCTTAGGCGGTATTTTCTGTAAGCATAAAGTGCACGAATTAAAAGTAGAATTTCACAAGTTAACTCTATAGCACGAACTCAAATCATAGAAGAAGGGTAACACTTCCTAATGTCCTATAGCCTCCTGCTTATGAAGTGTGGTACACAACACACCCATAAACAAGACTCTACCAGACACGGCTTCATAGATTATCTAGGAAACTCGAACTCTGGGCTTTGATACTAAGTTTTGCATGCCCTAGGAGGGTGCCCTAGACGTGATTGGCACTTGGAGACTGTTGCTAGTCCGCAAGCGGACCACTCAGTCTCTTTGCCATCGTTCAGTCAATTCATCAGTGGAATAGAAATGATATAATGATAATAAATGTTATCCTATCAGTGGGCTCATACTATCAATCATTAAACTATCATAAGGAAATGGAATAGATAACAAAAATCTCAAATGTAAGGAAGGAAAGAAAAAGGGAAAAGAACCGCCCACATCAACATCAACATCTATGTCTATGAAGCCTCTATACTATAGTCTAAAATGGTACCATGACAGGTCATGGCTACCAAATATTAAGTAAATAGGACTATCCAACAATAAAATAAATATCCTCCGAATGCTGGGGAGGACTCACCACTGTCAGGAATGAAGAGCTCTCAAAATCAAAGATTGTGTTGTTGAAGTCCTCGGTCAAAACGATGCAGCACTAGAGGGGCGTTAGTACATGGAATGTATTGCATGTAAAATGGGCTAAAGAAAAAGGAAACAGTTTAAATTATCACCCACCATCACTCAACCTCACCTCATATATAAAGGACAAGACTCTATCACCGTACTAGCTATCAAGCATCAAGCATGCATATCATATCGGAGTTTTATCATCATGAAATCTATCTGGGAGTTTCTATAATCGACTACCACTACCTATGAGCCTGTAGTGATACAACGAAGTGATGTCGTTGCCACATCCATCTAGTACCTTGCCAGGGTAAAAGACGAGTCAATCAGTGGATCCAAAAGTCTGCCAAGTCCCCTTTGGGACAAAGGAAACATCCCTTTCACGGTGCAATCCTCTCCTACGCTAGCCACGTAGTTAATGGGTTCGAGTGGGACTCATTCTTACCCATTTCGGTGCTAATACTCCTCCCAGGACTCAACATGCTCATAAATCCATCAATCCATGAAGGACTCTCATCACCCAACCTCTACGGGCAAGATTATCCATCCAGTCTAACAGAATTATACCCATTCAACTCTATCAACAATAATTTCAGCTATCACCATCATCAATACACTTACCTCAGGACTCAGGCTCAGTCAAGCATCACTTTCTGACATTCAAGGCTCTAGACATCCCTCTAAGTTCATTGTTCAAGTCTTTACAGAGAGTAATTTTAAGGATCAAGTCACAATCACATAGTAATGAAAATATAAAGTAAAAATTAAACATGATGATCATCAAACTTGGATATAAAAATATAGTTTAAACAGGTAAAACAAGAATTCAAGATGCTACCCAAGAATTTAATACTAACATTCAAGAAGTTTCAAGAAAACATGACATGGGAGATCAATCCTATGTATTTGGGTAGCCTTTACATACCTGGGAATGAAGATTTCTTCAAGAAATTTGAAAGATTCTTGGAACCCTTACTCTTTTTCTTCTCTTCTTCTCTTTGACATAGCGTAAAAACCTTGAAAAATGGGTTTTAGAACCCTTTTCGTATAAATATACATTTAAAAATCGACTTGGGGATATAAAAATATGTCGAGAAGGATGAAATTGTCCTTCCCAAATTAAAATAAAAAATTGCATCTAGTCTCGCACTAGTGCAAAAACGCACTTTTTCGCGAATTTTCAATTTCCGTCGAATTTCAAAAAAACTATAAGTGTGGTTCCGCGTCCTCTCCGCATCGCAGAAGGGGCGCGAAAACCTCACTGTTTTAAGCACTCTTTGGAAAAATTAATTTGCATTTTTTCGCGATTAAGCTGAGTCGAGACCATTTTTCGACTCAATTTTTCGCACTGATCGCAAATCCAGTCTTGAATTTTGCATCAGAGCTTGGGAAGACACGTTGTGCGCATGATAATGTTTAGGGGTGTTTTAGTAATTTTACAGGGTGTTACAATTATTTTCAAGAGATAATTCAATTGCAACTAGAAATAAAAGTTTTTATTTTTAATATAGTAAGAATCTGGACAACTCAAACTTTAACAAAAATTTATTTGAAGAGAGACTGGGATTGGATTTTTAATGGAAGAGGAATATTTTGAATAATAACTTTATTGGTATTTTTGCTTCATTGGTCCTTTTTCACTTCTATTAGAACGAGGGGTATATTTTAGCCAGAAATTTAACGGAGGGGTAATTTTTGAGCCAAAAATATAACAAAGGGATATTTTTGAACCAAAACATAGTGGAGGGATTTTTGAACTTTTTTTTAGGAAATGATCTTCCATGAGCACTTACAGTTTATATAAAAAATATAATGCTTTCAAGTGTATTTTAAATCTCTTATAAAGAAATCATAAAATTAACGAATTTGTAAAGATCTATAAAAACAAATTGGCTATATTAATTCATGAAATCTCTTGTAAATTGATATTTCTAAGTTGGATTATAAATGATATCATCAATTTTTATCGATATATTTACTTTTATATAAGAGGCAGTTTAAGCTGCTCAAGCAGGCAGCAGGTCGACATGCCTGCTTGAGCAGCTTGATGATATATTCGTATTTTTTTATGGTTCTTCCATTGTAATTTGTTTGTTTTATTTTTAGTGTTAAAAGATGTCGTTAATCACGATAATTAAAGCTGCTCAAGCAGGCAGTAGGTCTACATGGCTGCTTGAGCAGCTTGAGGGTATATCAATAATTTTTTATGGTTCTTCCGTTGTAATTTATTTGTCTTATTTTTAGTATTAAGAAATGTTGCTAATCATAATAGTTAAAGCTGCTCAAGCAGGTTGGCATGGTTGCTTGAGCAACTTGAGGGTATATTCGTAATTTTTTATGGTTCTTCTGTTGTAATTTGTTGTCTTATTTTTAGTGTTAAAAGATGCTACTAATCGTGATAATTAAAGCTGCCCAAGCAGGCAATAGGTCGGCATGCCTGCTTGAGCGGCTTTAGGGTATATCCATAATTTTTTAAGGGTCTTCCGTTGTAATTTGTTTATCTTATTTTTAGTGTTAAAAAAATGCTACTAATCATGATAATTAAAGTTGATCAAGCAAGTAGCAGGTCGACATGCCTGCTTGAATAACTTGAGGGTATATTCGAAATTTTTTATGATTCTTCTATTGTAATTTATTTGTCTTATTTTTTAACATTAAAAAATGCTACTAATCATGATAATTAATGAATTAAAATATTTCTAAAAAACATGTTACGTCACAATATTAATAATTTAAAATAATTCTAATTAACTCTCTAAATTCTATCTATATCACTTAAATTAAAATAAAAAATAACAGATATTGGGTCCGTGCTAGCACAGACACCGATGTCTAGTAATGTGCCTAAGTATTTCCCCCAATTCGTTTTATTTGTCATGTTTGCCTTCTATACACCTCATAAAAGATAATGATTAAGAGAATAACTTGACTAATGTATGAAACTGTAGAAAACAATACAAAGAATAAAGTAGGGGAGAAGAGATTAAGTGAATAACTTGACTAATGTTATGAAACTGTAGAAAATAATACAAAGAATAAAATAGGGGAGAAGAGAAAAGATTTCTTATTGCTCTTAAATAATATTCAGATGCATATTATAATGAAGGAAACCCTTATATTCATAGGGAAAAAACTGACTTGGTCTCCAAGTAAGAAACTAAATTAGGCTTCAAGTAGGATTCCTAACTCTTAAAGGAGTCCACATATTAGACATTCACCATAAATAAAATATGTTTATAACACTCCCCCTTGAATGTCTATTTGCTAGATTATGTGCCTCATTAAAACCTTATTAGATAAACCCTGTGAGAAAAAATTCTAGTGAAGGAAAAAGAGTACACATATCTAATAATATGCATTTTGGATGCCTTATTAAAAACCTTACGAGGAAAACCTAATGGGGACAAAACCTTGTAAGGAAAAAAGAGTATATCATGTATTAACTCCCTCTGATCTGAACATCAATCCAAGGACTTGAATTTTCACATCCCAATCTTGTGTACCATCTTCTTGAAAGTTACAGTTGGTACAGATTTGGTGAACAAATTTGTCACATTGTCACTTCAACGAATCTGTTGGACATTTTTTGGACCTCATGTGTATAGAAACTTTTTGGCTAAATGTGCTTTGTTTTACCTCCTTTATAAATCCTCCCTAGGATCAAAGAGTTTTGCAAGTTCCTCACTTTAACTTCTTTAATCAAATAATCTATTGCTTTTTGAAAACTCTTCAAGAGTTTCAATTCAAGTTAGCAACTTGCATAATAATATGAAAGATTCTTGATTAATTTTGATCAATATGAGGATTATAAACAAGTTTTTCAAGAACTTGTATATGTTTCATGCATTTCAAATCCTTCAAATGCTTTCATATCAATTTTGTCTAGTGACAATATTCAATATTAAATGCATGACGCTTTCTAGTGTCTAGATTGCAAGTCAAATAAGCTTTATGCTTACCAAGATGCACCATTCCACTTGATAGTTAGAACATGCTTTAATATACTGTAGAGCTTAGATCCTTATAATCTTTTACAATATTAAGCTATATTGTATCAAAGATATCATCGACAAAATATCTCTTTTGACGATTGCAATGTGATATAACTTGTTGAGATATCATGACTTCATTATTTTCAGGTAGCTACCTCTCTCATGAGGTTTCATGAAGTGTTATGTCACAAGCTCTTCATGAGCACATTGCATCTTTATTATAACCATTTTGGATCATTTGCTCCTTTTGAAGAATTATCTTATTTAGTATTACTTGCATGTTTCATGCGTGTCATATACTTTGTCCTTCACGAGCATTTAATAAGAGTATTTCAACTCTTAGTTTCTTGTTATCTCCTCCTTATGTTAGACAAACTAATATATATTTTAATCTATCTTAGAGAATCCATCTTTTATGCACCATGGTATATTTATTAATTATATACCGCATATCAAAATTATTAGATGAAAATTATATGGTCCATGGCCATAAATCAATTGAGGGAATTTGATAAAAATAAATTAGTTTGGTACATATTTTTGTCTACAATTTATCATATTTCAGATCATGAAACTTTGTTCTCATACGCAATGATTGACCATTTATCTAAGGCATTTAGTGTCAACCAGCTTGAATGTTTATCAATATTATCAAGATGAATTATCTTGATTACGTATTCTGAAAGTTGTGCTCTTAACTCAATTATCTTGCACAAACAATTTTGCGAATGTCAAAATTCAAGTTGACAATAAACACATATGTGATAATCTTATTAATGCATCTATTTCACATATCACATGATGGTGAAGGGCCCATATTCACCTTTTATACTTTTAGAATTTGGGGAATTCAATCCCAACAATAGTTGATCCAATCAACTTATCATGAGAAACAAAGAAACCTTGAGGAATCTTTTATTTCTTCAATATATGTCTAATGAACAAACTTTAAGTTTACCATGACATGTATCTTTTGCTATAGTAAATTTCTGATTTACTATTATATGAACAAATTTCAGATTGCTTACTCGGGAAGTAAATTTCAACTTTATTTCTTCTCAACTACTCTACTTGTCGTAGAGGTGATTTGTGATTTCTTGTAAATCTGTAAATGCATCTAGCATTTGATTTGTAATATTTGCATGTGAATAATCTTTTGTACTTCTTGCTCACAAATAAAAGCACATGGATCAAGATGAGACAATGATAGATTTTTTCACAAAATTTCTCTTTTGATATTATCATTTTCTCCTCTTAATTTTGAAAAAAATGTCTCATCAAGCCGATAATCTACAAATCCAGCAGTGAAATATTTTCAGTTAATGGTTCAAGATATCGAATAATAGAGGATGATTCAAACTCAACATATATTTCTAATCTAATTTGAGATCCCATTTTTTAGCATTGTGATGGTGCCATAGGCACATATACAACACATCCAAAAATTCTTAAATGGGATATATTAGGTTCTTGACCCAAAAATCAATTGCAATGGAGAGTGCTTATGATAATTTATCGGTTTGAGATGAATAAGTATTGCAGTATGCAAAATTGTATGTCCCCATATAGAAGTGAAAAATCTAGTTTTCATAAGCAATAGTCTTGTTATTAATTGCAAGCATTTAATTAATGACTCAGCAAGATCATTTCGAGCATAAACATGAGCAACATGATGGTCAACTCTTATCCCAATAGATAAACAATAGTCATTAAATGTTTGGGATGAAAACTTTGCAGCATTATCAAGGCGAACAGACTTAATCTGATTATTAGAAAATTTTACCCGTAATCGTATTATCTGCGCTAATAATTTTGCAAATGCCAAATTGCGAGATGACAATGGGCACACATGAGACCATCTAGATGCAACATCTATTAGGACCATAAAATATCTAAACATCTCACTAGGTGGGTGAATAGATCCATAAATATCCTCATGTATACGTTTCAAAAATGCAGGGGACTCAATCCCAACTTTCGTTGGCGATGGTCTCACAATCAACTTACCTTGATAACAATAAGTATAAAAAAATTCACCATCTAAAGGAATCTTTAGATTCTTTAATGCATGTCCATTTGAATTTTCTTTAATTCAAATCATTATCAAAAGTTCTCATTCTTCGTGAATGGGACACAATCATCTTAATATATCAATTTGTGATAGCTTATGACCTCATTCCATGTTCATGTACATTATTCAATCACTTGTCTTCTTTCAGACATATGCACTGCTACCACATTCACTTTAAAGAATGGAATATTTTAATGGAATATATTTTATGATTTTCAGGAAAAGCATATTATTTTGCTTTACTCATCATTACATAATTAATATGGTGCATTGAGATTTAAACCCAATGTCTTATCCATATAAGGGCGTCTTACGCCATAAATTGATGGGACTTGAACCCAACATCTTCAACTGTGAGATATTCATATTTTCAAATTCATCGAGATGATGACACAGGAATATCGTAGCTTTAACACAGTTTTATTTTGATTCTTTATTTTTCATTCTTTAATAATGTCTCCAAGACATCTAGCATCCAACACCTATGAAGGACTGTTTTTGCTCAAACTCAAGTTTCTCAATGTTAGCCATATCAATAAAGAGAGAATAAATAAATAAATAAATAATAACTTAACCTTGAAACTTAACCTTCACTCTTTAACACGGTAGAGTCTCGTGCTGACAAGGTTAGTCATATCAGTGAAGATAAAAGAAATAAATAAACAATACCTTAGTCTTGGAACTTAACCTTTATTCTTTAAGACAATAGAGTCTCGTGCTGATAACATATTATGAAACTGTATAAAACAATACAAAGAATAAAGTAGGGGAAAGGAGAAATGATTTCCTATTACTCTTGAATAATATGCAGATGTATATTACAATAAAGGAAATCTTTATATTTATACGGAAAAAACTGACTTGGTCTTCAAGTAAGAAACTAAATTAGTCTTCAAGTAGGATTCCTAACTCTTAAAGGAGTCCACATAATATACATTCACCGTAAATAAAATATGTTTATAACAACTAAATTATTCATATTTACTCCATCTATTCCATTTTATGTGGCACCTTTCCTTTTTGGTCCGTCCCAAAAAGAATGTCACCATAGGAAACAATTTAAACTTAAAATTTCCCTTTTACCTTTAATGAAATGATTCTCAATTACATAAATATCTCAAAATGATTTTAGACTACAGATTTCAAAAGTCTTACTTTTTTTTTTAAAAATCGTGTCAAGTTAAATGGTACCATATAAAATGAGACGGAGGAAATATTTTTTTTTATCTCAATTAATATCACTTTTTCTTTCCACCACATTAGTTTCTCTCTCTCTCTGTCATAGTAAGGATAAAGGTTAGTAAGATTCATCATTTTATCTTAATTTTTTAAAATAATAAGCATTTTTGAACTATTCTTTTAACAACCATGACAACTAATATGAAGCGATAGAGTAATTAATACGTATGAAATAAATAAATATAACTCATGAGTTGTAATCCCCATATCCCCATGAAATTATATTATCCCATATTGATAAGAAATGATGAAATAATTATTTTTGAGATTAAATAATCCTCAAATAAAATTAAGTTCAAATTTTATCCCAAAATTAAGATTTCTTTTTTCATTCCACGTGCTGAAAGTCTGAAACGTTTTGGTGGAAATAGAGTACACCCTCCAACTCCCTCCGTCTTTTTGATCTGTCCCAAAAAAGATATTATGTTACTCAAAATAAAAATAATTTACTTTTAAAATTTTTATTTTATTCTTATTAAAATAATTTTCAACCACATAAATATTTAATAATAATTTTAAATTATAAATTTTAAATTTTCTTTCTTTAAATATCATGTCAAAATCAAATATTATTACATAAAATGAGACGGGAAGAGCCATATATATTTTGGTTCCTCGTGCGGTTGTGTTACTCGGGATGAAGCAGCTTTACTTCTACGTGTCATTTCCTTATAGGTACTTTGATTCATCGCGGGAAATCTTTGCCCTTTTTCTTCAAGGCGCTTCACTTCCACTACTGACATTTTTTGAGCCCCGCCCAAGATTACATTGTCCCGCTAAAATATGACTATTTCCTTTAATTAATTCACTATCGTTTAGCAAACAATCAGGGCAGTATCCTAAACCTTAGGCGCATATTGGTTTAATTTGGGTCTTCATAGCCATTAATGGTCCAGTAGAATCGAGTAATACCTATAGAGACAGAGAGAAAGGGGGTTTTTGGTTTCAATGGTGTACCAAGCTAGAACAAGGAAAAGGGTCTTTGGTGTTCAAATACATCGTGCTCCCGATGGCAGTGCTTTTCAAAAATGGTACGGTATTACTTTTTCCCCTCTTTCTGATCAATAATCTTGATTGTGTAATGCGGGTGCATTTGCAGTGAAAAATGTGGCATCTCAGTGGCTATCGCGTTGGCGGACATGCATGAATGTCAATTCAGAAAGGGTGTATTGAAATTAAAATGCCAACCCACCACTAGAACCCTTGTTAAGGAGCAAACCCTCATTCACCAACCCAGATCGGCTTTTCGAATATTCATGTAAGTAGTGGCTTTTCGACTTAATATATAATTATATCTTTTAACTTGGTTTTAACTGACGTACGTCTTCCAATTTTAGATGTGTATAAGTTGATGCCTAGACTTACATATAGTTGACATACTTCGTGACACAATATAAATCAGTTGGCATGTAGGACAAATATATCTCACGGGAAGTGCCATATAAGGTCGTATGTGTCTATTTGTTAAATTTTATATTAGTGTCTACTTGTGCACACCCAAGAGCACAATCTCACAGACATTATCTGAGGTCAATTTAAATGACACATTTATGTATTTTACCTTTAACACAATCAACGTGTGTGCCAAATCTTTACGTTAAAGAACAACCATGTGGGGTTATCTATTTTCTTTGTTTAATATGTTAGTTGTATGTATGTAAATAAAAAAACACTGCCTTAACTAGTCATGAGTTTGGTGTTGCAGGGCGGATTTTCTAAAGAAAAACGTCGACGGAAATGAGTTTGAAATGGATAAGAAAGGTTTTGAGACGTGGAAAAACATGACGCGTGAGGTACTAGTTTGTTTGATACTCTTTAGTTGTTTTCCTTTGATCTTTTTGCTATATCTTTTTAATCACACATTGCTAGGTAATCATGATTCATCACCATCTGTTCATTGAAGTATTTATTTATGTTTTAGGAGAAGTTTTTGTACTTCATGAAAGCCGAAACAATTAATCTTGCACACTTGAAACTTTTGCGCAAAGAGGAGAATGATATGTCATGGAGGGTAATCAGCATGTTACTTTCTTTGTTCTACTACTGCTTATTCCTTGAATGATCATTGATTGTCACTTTAGATATCGTGCTCCTAAATGTACTGTGCTGATTGGTGATGCATTTCCTTGTTTCATAATGTGTGGCATCCTTTTTGAAATTTCCGATAGTACAGGGCTAAATGTCATTTTTGAAGATTCCCAAATTTCAGCCTTAATTGAACTTCCTGTGTTTTCTGAAATGAAGAATTCGTTCTGTTAGGAAGTCGATGCTTTTTCTGCTTCAAATCTACAAAACATGACTATATTTTTTGCTTATCCAGTAACTAGATTCTGTAGTAGAGGATATAGATTCCTTAAATACACTAGATACAATATTGATCATGTCGATAATAAAGATAGTTTGGATTCCAAAGTTGTGTTTTATACTTCTCACTTTCTGCAATGGTATTAGTCTCTCGAGCAAACATATTAGTCTCTCTTAAGAATAAACATTTGCCTCAGATCATCATCTAAGCGAACATTTCTGCGTCTAGATTTCCATACAGAAACTAGATTACCAAGTCCTATGTCTCTTGAACGCATCAGGAGGCTGAATGGTACTTCCAACTGGGAAAGTTTTATATCTAATGCTTTTACCATATTTATTTGCTCTTACATTACCTTCGCTTGCAAATTTTTTAAAGTGTTGTACTGTGATCTGTTTAATAAATTACAAGTTCCCTGTGTATAGTGATTCTATCTTTTTGATTCCCCCTTGAGATGCTCAACTTTAAATTACAGGTTTTTGAATACTGTAAATGACATAACATCTTATATCTCCTGAACCTAATAGGATATTTATATGGCTTTACAACAACTTACCCAGTGGAATCCCACAACTGGGGTCTGGGGATATTTATATGGCTTTAATTTTAGAAATGTTTTCTTTCTGACATGCGTGATGATTATTAAGTTATCATTTGCAACAATGCATTTGGTCCCTTCAATTAGATGCTTAACTTTCATGTACAAGTTTTAGATTACTGTAAATGACATGCATCTCTAGGTGGATGACGAGGCAGATTCAGCTGATGTTGGCAAGTACGATGAGGTTTGTTCCTGTGCTTCTCAATTTCCTCTAGATTTACTTTAGTGCCTTTCAAATTTGAATCACAGCCTGAATTGCTGTCTTCTTGTTACAAGAATTATGAAGACTATGATTATTATGAT
>JAPFFP010000094.1:8377160-8388693 GCA_026153255.1 Solanum medicagineum | reverse complement strand
CGGTAGATTCCTTAGCTAATATAATTGGGAATTTGGTTTGGTATTGTCTGGGTGCCCAATCGGCACTAATCACGACCTCTGGGTTGGGTCGTGACATATTTATACCAATTTCATCTTTTGTTTGTTATCTTGTATGTTCATCTTTCTTTCTCTTTTTTTTTCTTAAAGAAAACTTTATGTCATTTAATTTGATTTTCTTTTCTTTTTCACTTTGTGTCACTTTTAATTGCTTGTAGAAGAAGTCAACGAAGCTAAGGAACAGATTGAAGAAATGAAGAAAGAAATGGATAATAAATTAGCAATGGTGAATAGAAAATGGGAGGGGGGTGGGGGGATTTTTAAATGATGATTGAAGTTCAAGGTCGACAATCAAATGATTCTCTAAAAGTAGTTTTTTCCTATATATATATTTCTTCATATATTATTGATTTCGTAAATATGTATTTCTTTTAAACAGAATTATATTCAAATTAAATTGCATATTGTATTGTGTCCTTTCCTAATGCAATTTTTAATTTTATTGCAGTTTAAGAAGGAGTGATGAAAGCATCACTCAAATTGACGGGACAAAAATTATTTTTTTTGGTAAAAGAATATATTAAAGTAAAATAATATTTTATCATCTTGAATAACATTGTTGAACATTTGTTAAGTCTTTTCTCTAATATATTGTATTCGTTAAATAATGTTATTTATTTTGTACTATTTTTATAAATTTCATGTCAAATCTCAACTATATTATATGAATCTTGTGACAATGAAGTGTGAGATTTTAGTTATGAAATTTTAAATTTCTAGCTATACATAAATTCCTATAATTGCCACGTACAAAATGAGATAGCTAAAAAATTTAATTTTTTGTAGTAATTTTTTTAAAGCTACAATGATATATATTTCCTGGCTAAAGGCATGAATTTTTAGCTACAATATGAGAATATTTGTGGCAAATACATTAAGTTATAGCTACGAATATTTTTAATTCATAACTCAATATGAGTATTATTGCCACGAGATTAATTATATAACTAGCCACCAAGTATATATTTTCATGGCAAATAAATTGAATCTTTTGCCACAATACTACACCTCGTGGCTACTAAAGTAGAGATAGCAACAAATTTTGTTTATCGTGATGCAAGGATAAAATAATTTGCTACAAGTATATTTTTCATGGCAAAAATTATTTTCATTGAAACTACAGTTAATTTTTATTTTGTAGCTATAAGTATAAATCCTTAGCCATGGATCATGTAAAGTCCGTAGCTAAATATTAGCCACGCTACATCTTGCTATGAAAGCTACGAAACATAATATTATAGCTAAAGCATTTAGCTACGAAAAATTTCTTATTTAGCTACAATGCATTTTATAGCTATAAGTTCATTTTATAGCTATGCACGCGTTCGTGGAGTTCAGGCAGCCACAACTCTACGTTCGCGGATGAGCAGTCTGTATTCGCAGAGTGTTGAGACTCCCATGTGTCTGAGTTCACGGATATGGCTCCGCATTTCTGGAGTATATTAAATGCCTAAAAAGTGACCTTCTTTTAAAAATGTATTTTATTCATATTCCACCATTTTTAACACTCCAAGCTTCGTTTTCAAGAGGGATTTCAAGGTTTTTCAAGGCTAATAGATTAGGTAAATATTTTCTAACCTATTTTATTGATTTTCATTAATTAATTTGTGTTCTTAACAAATAATTTTGAGTTTTTAATGGTGAAATTTGGACATTTTTTGGACTTTGATTTCTAAACTTTAATTGATGATTTCTCCCTCACTAACTCCGTTTTCGAAACGATTTTCACTGTTGAACTCCTTGTTACTTGGGGAACAATTTGATGTATTAATTTTTAGATTCTGGCTACTTTTTCTTGCATGAAATTTTTTATTATTATTTTACTGTTAACACCCCGTAAAATTATCAAAATGTCTGTAGAAAGTAATCATGTGTATAACACGTCTTTTCGAGCTTCGATGAGAAATTTGAGACTGAATTTGCGATCAGTGCAAAAAATTGAGTGGAAAAATGACTTCGACCCGCTTTTAGAGCAACTGGGTCAGAAAATAATTTTTTCTAATTTTTTCGAGATATTGTTGATGCGCGCCAGGGGCGCGGCGCTCTCGAGATGTAGATTAACACTTATGTTTTTTTTTTTAATTTTTGATGGGCACTTGAAATCTCAGAAATTCGCAAAATTATACATGTCCGTGCCCCTGGCGCGATGCAAGCATGTTGTTGCACAGTGAAATTTTTTTAATTCTTTTACGGGAAGGACCTTTTGGTCATTTTCCAGTCTATCGAAAGTCCCAAAACGTGTTTAAATTTTTTTTATTCGTACGAAGGGTTTCAAAAACTCATTATTTTCTAGTTCTAAATACATATACTTGAGAAAGAGGAAGAAGAGAGGGCTTGAAGGTTCATGGTTGAAGGTCAAATTCTTGAAAAAGATTGAGGCAACCTTCATTCTAGGTATGTAAAGATTACCCAAAATATGAGATTGTTCTCCCATGTGCCCCATTGAGCGAATTAGATTGATAGTTGAAGGCGATGGGTCTTGTCTGTGAAATTCTTGAATGTTATCTTGAAAATTATCTTTAATTTCCATATATTTTCTTAAATTGATGATCATCATAACTTGAATTAATTGTTTAAGTGAATTATTTGTACGATTATGTATATACCTTGCATGATTACCTTACTAAAAATTTCAGGAATGAACTTAGGAGTGATGTCTAGAGCCTTGACTATTTGGTGTGTTACTTGCTATGGTTCGGACCCTGAGATGAATGTGTTGATGGCTGATGTTGATGAGATTAGTGTCTTTAGAGTCTAAAGGAGATTGAATTTAATCTTGAAAGAATGATCCTATACCTTGAGTTGATAGATGATGAAATGAGTCGAGGTTTCTTGCCCATAGAGGCTAGGTGATAGGAACGCTTGATTGATTGACAGTTTATGAGCATGTCGAGTCATGGGAGGAGTATTGAGCACCGAAATGGGTAAGAGTGAGTCCCACTCACACTCATTAACTACCTAGCCAGCGTAGGGTAGGATTGGACCATGAGGGTGGATGTTTCCTCAGCCCCAAAAGAGGACTTGATAGACTTATGGATCCATCGATAGACTCGTCCTTTACCCCGACAAGGTACTGGACGGATGCTCAACGACATCTCTTCGTTATATCATCACCGACTCTTAGGTGATGGTTGTCGGTTAGAGAAACTCCCAGATAGGTTCCATGTTAATAATACTCTGATGTTGATGTGATGGTATGAATCTTGATTGATAGTGATGTGATAGTGTCCTACTCTTTATTCTGAGTTGAGATTGAGTAACTGATGAGCTAATGTTATATAATATTGTCTTGCCTATACTGCTCACTTTAGCCATTTTACATACAGTACATTTCACGTTCTAACGCTATTTGGCGTTGCATCGTTTTATGATGCAGATTCAATAGACAGAGGACTTCAGCAAGCGAATCATTGAAGTTCAGAGTTTCCCGACCAGAGAGTGGTGAGTCCTCCTCTGCATTCAGAGAATGTTTCTTTCTTTTAGATGTTTTAGTCATTATTTTTGAGTTTTGGTAGCCATGACTTATCATGGTACCTTCTTAGATAGTAGATTTAGAGGCTTCATAGACACAGAGAGATGATGGGTTGATGTTGGTGTTCTCTTCCCCTTTTTCTTTTAAACTTAGTTTTCTTTAATCTTATTTCATGTGATGGATCTTAGATGATTAGTCTTGCCACTGATAGTTATATTATCATTCTCTAATGTTTTTTCGCTGATCGACTGGCGCAACAAATGTGATGAGACTAGGTGGTTCACTTGGGCACTAGCGATAGTCTTCAAGTGCTAGTTACGTCTAGGGTACCCTTTCGGGGCGTGACATTTACCTTTTTTCTCTGAATTGATTGATTTTAGTGTCATTGATTCGCTATGTGATTGTAATGCTATATTTGAATAGATTTTGGTGAATCGGAGTATCGTAGAAAGGGGAATGCGTTTTATCTAAGACAAGTGGACTTCTAACCTTTTGTTAAGTATGCTCCAACCTTGTATGCTCCTTTGTGCATGTAATTGAATACTGTGGGTTAGAATTGTTTCATGTTATTAGGCTTTGATCATAAGATTCAAGGTGAGTAATTGTTCATATAGTAATTTATTGGTTTGTGGTTAATTGTGAATTTAGAATATATGTTTATACTCTTGTGATTTTTTAATATTTATGTGGAGATAGATCTTATATTGTGATACGATTGGTGTTGGGATTGATATGATTATTAAGATATTGATGACACTAATACGTTGAGAATATTAAAATCTTTATGGTGATGACACTGTAATATCATTGAAATCATGCATATTGCATCTTATTATCTATGCAAGTGATAATTGTGATAACTACGATCTAGAGATGAGTAAGGTAACATATGGATTGGTGGTTGAGGTCTTTATTGGTCGAGCCAAGGTAATATATCGGCAGGTCGAAGTCATTTTTGGACGGGCCCAAGGTCATTTTCAGATGGGTCTGAAGTCATTTTCGGACGGGTAAGTATTGACCGAGGTCTTCACCGGCAATGTTCACGGATACATGGCCCTTACGTGGCCCCCATGAGTTTCGGTATGAAGTTATCAGCAGATATGTATTGTAAGGCAGACAGACATATATCACGATTATGTGACATTGTATCGCATTATGTACATACATGACATCCACTCCATCTCATATCATATTCGTTTGGTATTACTATTGTTTTACTTATGAAATTGTAGGCTATTGTGCAATTGACTAGTTTAACTGCTAGACCTATATATATTTGAGTTGGAGATATTATGCCAGACGATGAACATATCTATTTTATTGTAAAATGTACATTATATTGTATGGGATTCTTTTTTGGGTGCAGGTTTTTAGTACGGGGATATGTGGTTGGGTATTAGAAGTACTTGTGTTCTTCATTGTTTTATTTTAGGTTAGTTCCATTTGCTGAGTACCCTGTTTTTTGGTGCTCACCCTTGTTACATTTTTGTAGGTTGTGAGTCCGGTCCACCCTGCTAGACTTCCTTTTGTTGGATCAAGTTTTCGAATTATTTGTGAGGTAGCTACCTATACCCCCAAGCAGGCCTTTGAAAAATCTCATTGCCTTTTTATATGTTTTATTATATTTGAGGAGCAAACATTTGAGATATGTATTTCATTTCAAAATTCGGTATTTAGAGGCTCGTACATGTGACACCAGCCTTGGGAGGATTTTAGTTTTGACTTAGTATGTTCATCTATCCTAATAAGTCTGTTTATCTTCCGCTATTCATATTATGTTGGATTATTTGGTGTTGGGCTGACTCGTTTTAGTGGATTAGGTGAGTACCATCACACTCAATTTTCGGAATGTGATTTTTCAAAAAAAAAAAAAGACTTTATTAATATACAGTTTCTTTTATACACATCTCCATTATTGAAATTGATAATAATTTGAATTCATTTTTTTTTTAAAAAAAAGAAAATCCACTCATGGGACAAGAAGCCTTTCCTGCATTTGGCACTAGATTTTTTTAACGTCTAATTAGATAAAAAATTACTCAAATTAAGAACAAAAACTCATTGCTTCCCCCCTCCTCCCCAATCATTTAGTTGAAGTCGTAGCTCTATCCATTTATTGATTCAACCCAACTTTATTTTGTTTCATTCTAATAATTCTACAATAAGTTTATATTTCTAACACACAAGAAAGAATGGAATAAGGCTTCCAACTGAACAACATGGCCTTGCCGCCTCGCCACTAGCAAAAGCTAAGCATTTGAAAAGAGCACTAAGAAAGGTTGCTTCTGTCGCCCTTTCTATGCAATAGTCCACCAGTAGCGGAAGAGAGGGTTACCGTACATACAAGAGTCTTCCAGATCTTACGGAAGCTCTTTCTTACCAGTCAATCAAGTAGTACAAGAACTCTATCTTATCTTATAGCCCGGCGCGGCGGGTCGCCTTTTAAATTAATGTTGTAGATAGAAGAAAGTATTAAATAGATAAGGAGTAGATGAGTGAGTGAGTCCTCACTGACCTAAGCGATTTCAATCACCTAGCAGGCCTTTTCTTTGGTAGGTAACATCGCCAAAGCGTATAATCGGATTTGACTACGAAGGAAGGAACTCGAAGTGAAGGAAGGAAGCAACCTTAGCCTCTATTTGTTCAGTTACTTCACTGACATCTCGAGTCACACTCCCATTTAACTATCGCCCAGTGATGTAATTTTAGATAGATTAGTCTTAATGAGTTGTATTTTGGTAGAGCCTATAATCGATATATTTTGTTTAGAATTAATTAATTTTTAGTTTGCGCCAGATTTTTCTCAAAAGTTCTTTTATTTAAAAGTAGATGTTTTGAGATTTTTTTTAAAATTTTAGCTCATGTGAAATAATTTATGTTATTTTTCAAAAGAACTTATATTTTTTTAAGAATTTGACAGAACACCTCATTTTTTGTAATGTATATTTTTACCAGTCGAAAAACGTGACTTAGAGGTTTTGAAAGCTTTCAGATAAACCAAAAAGTATAACTAAGTGTGTGTTCGGTACGGAGGAAAATAGTTTTCAATTTTCTCATGTTTGATTGGTTTAAAGGTTTTAGAAAATGTTTTTCAAATCAATTCATTTTCCTCCAATTTAAAGAAAATGACTTCATTTTAAAAATTAAGAAAAATATTTCCAAGACTCTCATTCAATTTCAAGGTAATTTTTTTTATCCCATTCCTACCACAACCCCCACTCCCCACTCCCCTCCAAAAAAAAATTAAATTTATTTTTAAAAAACTTTTAAATGCTGAAAATCTTAATTTTTTTCCCACCCCTAGCTCCCTCAGCCCCCCTTCCCCCCACAAAAACAATAATTTATTTTTTAAAAGAATTTCAAATTTGAAAATTCTAATTTTTTACTCTACCTCGCAACCCCCCCCCCCCACAATAACAAAATTTAAAAACTTATTTTTAAAAAAAAATTTACATTTTTAAAATTTTAATTATTTACTTTACACCCCAAGCCTCCCCCAATCCCCCGATTCCACACCAAAAAAACAAAATTAATTTTTAAAAAAATTAAAAATTTTACACCACCTTGGCTCCCACACCCTTTATAAAAGAATTTAAATATTTATTTTTTAAAAATATTTCAAATAAAAGATATTTTCTAAAAATATTTTTTTCGTTCAGCAGCCAAACAATATAAAATATTTGCCGAAAAATATTTTTTTACTGCCAACTAAACATAAGAAAATGAGTTAAAAATCACTTATTTTTCAATATTTTCCTCCACACCAAACACAACCTAAAAATATCATTTTAAAGTTCTCACATCTTCCAAAATAAGCTGTTCACTACTTTTGCACAAAAACCATCTGAAAAAAAAAAATTGTTGGTAATATTCTTTTCCCTCGTAGCTTCTCAAGGAATAAACTTATACATATACTTAAAGAAGATTAATATAATTCATATGGAATTTTGTTTTGAAAATCAAAAACTGCGCTCTCTTGTAAAGGTGTCCAGTAGATATTTTGTCGGATTGCAGAAGCCTACCTACTTTTCACTTGCAGACAATTAAGTACACTTATTAAGGTATAACAAAACATTGTAATTAGTCACACCTTTATTGCTTTCCTTGGCAAATACAACTTCACCAAATTCAACATTTTTACCAACATTGCTTCTTCTTTTCCTCCTCGTATCGTCCGGACTTGTATTCAGGTTTCTTCTTTTTTAATTTGGATCCGTTTTCTTGTGAATTTTAATTGTTCATTCGATGAATTTGTTGTATTCTGGAATTTAGCATTTCGTTCTTGTTTTTGTGGTATGTATTTCGGCTGAATGATTTCCTTCTAGGTTAAATGCCTCGATTTGATCTGAGAAGCCTTTGTTATATCTGCACAAAGAGTCGATTGAGAAAAAAATCCTTTCTGGTTAAGAAGGGGGATTGAATTGATTTTTCTTTTCCCCCCTTTCCTGATCAGTATCAAGAATCTAATTTTTGATTGAGAAACAGATCTTTGTAGTCATTTGAATGGAAGTAACATTTATCTGTAATGGCTGTTTAACCTGCATTGATGGCATAGCTTTTAGGGAAATTTTGAAATGAAATCTTTGAGTTTCCTAGTTTACTAATACTTGTAATTTGGGCATCATTTTCTTATCTACCTCCCTAGGTAGGTGTAACATCTGCTTACAACTATACCCTCCCCCGGACGTGCCGGATATGTTGCTGTTCTATTTTTCGTTTTGTGTTTAGGTTAATAAATACTAAGTTCATGTTGATTGTTCTGAGTTTTGAAGCTCTTTTCTCTTACCTTGTGATTTTCAGAGCTCACATATCACTGAAAGCAATATATTTGGGATGCAGAAAGATGGGGTTAACCAACAGCTCTTGGCTCTTAGACGCCTCTGAGTTTCCATCTGCATTGGGGTTATTCTGGTTTCTATGTGATGATTTCAAATTTGTAGCTCACAGAGCATTTAATTTCTCATGGTAGATGCACAATGAAGCATTAGTGATTAAGAATCTTGTTGCGCTGAAGCACGACCTTGTTGCAGATGGTTGAACACTGAAACAAGGCCTCCTGCCAGTAAAAAGAGAATTCTCATATCAGCAGGAGATTTATTTATAGTGTATATAAAGTAGGGTTGTTTGTTGAAAATGGATAAAAAAGGAAATGTATTGATGCAAAAATATGAACTGGGGAGATTATTAGGTCAAGGAAACTTTGGTAAGGTTTATTATGGAAGGGATCTGAAAAGCGGACAGAGTGTAGCCATTAAGGTAATTGATAAAGAGAAGGTTCAGAAGGCTGGACTAATAGAACAGACCAAACGAGAGATATCTGTTATGACATTGGTCAAACACCCACATGTTGTGCAGCTATACGAGGTCATGGCAACTAAGACTAAGATTTACTTTGTGCTCGAACATGCCAAAGGCGGCGAGCTTTTCAACAAGCTGGTAAAGGGGAGGCTCAAGGAAGATGTTGCTAGAAAGTTCTTTCAGCAACTGGTCAGCGCGGTGGAATTTTGCCACAGCCGAGATGTTTATCACCGTGATCTCAAACCGGAAAATCTCCTGCTGGATGAGAATGGAAACCTAAAGATCTCAGATTTTGGATTGAGTGCATTGGCTCAGACTAAGCAGCAAGATGGGTTACTCCACACAACCTGCGGTACACCAGCATATGTTTCTCCTGAGGTGATTGGTAGAAAAGGATATGATGGTGCCAAAGCTGACATCTGGTCTTGTGGGGTGATCTTATTTGTCTTATTGGCTGGTTATCTTCCATTCCATGACTCAAATCTTATGAATATGTATAGGAAGATAACCAGGGCTGAGTACAAATGCCCTAATTGGTTCCCACTAGAAGTGCGTAAACTTCTCTCTAGGATCCTTGACCCAAAACCTAACACAAGGATTTCAATAGCCAAAATTAAGGAAAGCTCCTGGTTTAAGAAAGGATCAGAATTCAGATATGTGGGAGCCAAGCAAGTAGTGGACCAAAATGTTATTGCCCCTGGCGATGCTGTTTCCAGTTTAAATTTGGAGAATGGTTCCACTTCCTCTGACACCAAGCTAGAGTTGGAGAGTAGTAACTCTACCTCCAACACCAAGCTAGCCTCAGAGAATAGTACCTCTTCCTCCGACACCAAGCTAGACTCAGAGAATAGTACCTCTTCCTCCGACACCAAGCTAGACTCAGAGAATAGTACCTCTTCCTCCGATACCAAGCTAGAGTTGGCAAAACCTGCAAGTATTAATGCATTTGATATCATCTCTCTTTCAAGTGGGTTTGACTTGTCTGGTTTGTTCATAAAAAATGATCAAAAGGAGGAACTGCAGTTCACATCAGTGAAGCCTGCCCCAGTCATCATATCGAAGCTTGAGGAAATTGGCAGGAGTTTGAACCTAGAAATAAAGAAGAAAGAGGGTGGATTTTTAAGATTAGAGGGACTAAATGAGAGCATATATGGAACTCTCTGCATTGAAGTGCAAATATTTGAAATTACTGAATCCTATTACTTGATTGAGCTGAGAAGGTCATGCGGTGATGCCATGGAGTACCAAAACATGTTGACGCAAACTATGAGACCAGCTCTTGAGGAAGTTGTTTTGGCTTGGCAAGGTGTGCAACCTCATCATTAGTAAATAGAATAGCTAAAATGAAGCTTCTGATTGCTCTGTCTGCTGATCATACTTTGTATTAGCATTTAAACTGATTCTGTTGGTTTGGTGCGCTAGTTCTATTGTCATTTTAACTAAGTATCCGCACCTGTCTAAGAAAGCATATTACTGCAAACTTCATTATTTTCCGAGAGTTTGTCTCCTCTCTCTTATTTGTTGCTTCAGTTCATGAATGTTTCTCCTTGTGCAATCTCCAACATATGCTGCAATAGTACCAGTTTTATGCTTACATGGGTTGAGTCGTTGAAGTTATCTTCAATATCTATTTGGAAATTTGTTCTCAAGAACAGACACTCGATTCTACTAGCCAGGATATCATAGTGTAGTTTAATCCTTTGGTCTATGATATAATGGTGGGAGCTCTTTGACATGATACAGATAATTTCTCGTAGAAATGACCTCGACTTGTTGGCTATCTTGGTTGAGGAAAATAGACAAACCTAAATAATGTTGTTTCTAGATTTATAAGAAGGGGATATATGAATCTGTTTTTACTGTGTATTCAATTTGCTTACCTCTCGAGTTGTCAGTCCCGCTCTACCTTGTTTTGGTGTATCTACTTTAGGTGTCAAGTTCAATAAAACAAATGCGTGCGTGCTCTACAAAGTTCATTATTTATTAACTAATGCTGAATAAGTAATGCAATTAAAGCTTTAGCCCCAACCTCCAAGATAACATAAATATAGAATAATTGTTGTAGGGAAAGTATGAAGTATTTTATATGGTATGGAAGGGGAATAAGAGTAATAATAAAATAAATAAAGCAAGAGTCTTTTCTTGTGTATTTTTGTGTTCAACATCGACAATATAGTGTTTTATCACATAGACATGTGACCGTCAGCAATTATGAAATAAGCTTGCTGTATGGCACTAGAGTAGAAAAGGAACAAACAAAATCATTTATGGGTTCTCTTGAAGCATACGACGAAATTATTAACAAGCCAAGCGAGAAAAAAAAAATCAATGCTTCCATTGTATTTTTGTTATATGATGAACCCAATCTTATGGCCAGTATATGTGATGAACCCAATCTTATGGGAAAATCCTTTTTCCAAAAATATTCCATGAAGTAATTGTTGAATTCGTGCATGCAAGTAAGTATAGGTAAAGTAATTGTCAGAAATTGCATACAATTAATTAGGGGATGTAATTTCGTAAGCAACACTACTATTTAATGCTCGTTTTTGTAATATATAGCTAGATTTTATTTTCTCAAAACATAATGTGGCAACGTGTTCTTTTACAACATAGCAAAATACATTGTCTCACGCGCATGAAATATTTAATCCTTAATTAAAATCATGCGAGTAGAATATCTGG
>JAPFFP010000094.1:8355910-8371137 GCA_026153255.1 Solanum medicagineum | reverse complement strand
ATTTGTCGTTTGTTTTGTGGGAGTTATAAGTCTTTTTGTTTGTTTTACTCTTTTTCAGCTGGTCATTTTTTTAAAGTAAACGTATTCATATTTTTAGTGTAACAAGATCAAAACAAATATAGGGCATCAATCCTAGCAATATCACAAAAGTTGAACCAAAACAGAGCGCAAAAAATTAAAATTCTAAAAGAACAGAAGAAAAAAATGCTTTCTTTCTTAAAATGTTATTGCGAAGTCAGTTAACCATAGCAGCAATCTGCCAAGCAACAGTCTTAATGTAGCTTGTAGTTCTTACTGTTTCATATTTATTTTCTCAAAAGAGAGAAAGCACAGGTCTTTCTAGAGGAGATCTCAACCAAACTCTTAGCGTTTCATGTGTGTTTTCTCAAAATAGGGAAAGCACTGGCCTGCCTAGAACCTTAGCATTTTATTGTTTCCTCTGTGTTTTTTCTATTTTCATCGTTTTCATTATGTTTTCACAAAATAAAGAAAGCATAGGCATGCCTAGAAGCTTAGCAAGAATGCCCCTGTTGAAGCATATGGGAGGGGAATTGCACCTGGCTGACGTGGAGCAAAACTATTGGTTTCATGAAGAATTAGAATTGGCTGTCATAAAAACACGTGGCAACCTCACATCAGTTTCATGGTAAAGTAAACTCTCCCTCATGTATAATTGATAATCATCCTGAATGAGGTGGAGTACCTGGGATTGTGGAAGTACAAATTGTAGGTGTAAAATTAGTTATTATTTTAAAATTAAAATATATTTTGGTACAGCATAAATTACAAGAAATTATAAGTATAAAATATTTTGGTTGTGAAATGACATGTGGCTACTCCGACTTTGACTGCAGCTCGTGCGGAAATAAAATGCAAGCAGACAAGGAGAGAGATTCCACGTGAAGAGGATGCCAACTAATTAATCTTTCCTATGCTCCTATTTCCTTCTCCATATCTACTTTATTTCACTTGTACGAACATCTCTTTTTCAACCTGTATATCGATATTTACCTGCTATTTTCAAAAATAATTATTTTTTTATTTTTAAATTATTTTTCAACATCAATGAATAATAATAATGTGATAAAATAGTCATGTCAATTATTATTTTTAATAAAGCATATCAAGTTTATATATAATAATATGAACAAATGATGTATTCAATCTCTTAAAAATAAATTATTCTATGATTTTCTTAAGAATTGAAGTAGTCGGATGAAAGATATCAAAGGATCAAAAAGTTGACCCAAATATTAAAATATGCTGGTGGATAAAACCATAATTTTAAACATGCATGCAAATCGTTATCCAAAACCAACTAGTTCGTGGAGATCCCGCAAATTCTTTTAGTTTTACAAGAAGTTGATTTATCCTTCAAATGGAAATGGGTTTCTCTTATCAACCAAAAGCCAAGGGGTATTACTTTTTGCTACTCAATAGAATAACTTTTACGTGACAAAGTTGTTAAAAAGAAAATCGTCCATCAAACTGGTAAATTGTACTAATCTCCAAAAGAGAAGAAACGTATGCCTCCTCTCATCTTCAACGTCATGCCTATCCTACTTTCCCCCAAAACATGCTAATGTAGTTACGGATATGCAACTTCAACCAACTTCATTTATAAATTTAGTAATACACGGTTTCATTCTCCTCTTTCTTTTTTCCCAAAAACAAAATAAAGGAGGATGGTTTTGGCGTTTTGCAGATCCAATTGGGTCAAAATTGTAAATTCGAGTCATTTTTTCAATTTCCGACTAAAAACACAAAACAAAATTAAAAAGCTTTGGGATTCTTTAACGCAAAAACAAAGATACCCCACTTCTTCAATCTCCAGCAGAACCCCTCTCCAACTCTTATTCCCAACTGGGAGTTGGACTTTTCCTACTTCCTCTTCCCTGCAAAATGACAAATCTAATTTTATTAAATATTTTAATGAGAGATGGAATAATTAATATCATATAAATAATTAACTTTATAATTAATATTCGTATAAAATAATATATACATAAATTCACTCATAACTAATTTTTACATTATTAATATCCAACATAACTTTAACTAGCTATCAAATGATTTTAAGTGAACTTAAATAAATCTAAACTTAATTGAAAAATATATTCCCATTAATTAAATTATGAGATAATGTTTAATAAATGTGTCGCCCTCATATATAAAAGGGGTGGCCAGCCTTTTTGATCCCAAAAAAACTAAAAAGTTGAAGCCCCATACTCCACCTTTCCTTTCACACTAGCATACAGTTATTATCACAAACTTCACGACCCACCATGGACGTGGAGTCTGGGATACCGCCGTCGTCCACCGGCAGACAATCTCCGATGACCCGTCTCAATAATTATGTTGCAGAAAGCCGAGTCGGCAAGCGTTTCAAGCTCAAGGAACGTAACACCAACTTCACCACCGAGCTTCGTGCCGGCACCACTACTTTTCTTACCATGGCGTATATCTTAGCTGTTAACGCTTCTATTCTTTCGGACTCCGGCGGTACTTGTTCAGTTTCCGACTGTATTCCGTTATGCTCCGATCCCACTGTCCCGACGATAAACTGCACCAGCAATCCTAATCTCCGTCTAATCACTCCTGATGCTTCCTGTAAATTTGAACCCGTTAACCCGGGTTACGCTGCCTGCCTTGAGAAAACCCGGAAAGATTTGATCGTGGCAACGGTGGCTTCTTCTCTCATCGGGTGTGTAATTATGGGTGTTTTGGCCAATTTGCCCTTGGCATTAGCTCCTGGAATGGGTACCAACGCTTACTTCGCCTATACGGTTGTTGGTTTTCATGGCTCTGGAAACATTTCGTATCAAAGTGCACTAGCTGCAGTTTTCATCGAAGGTTTACTGTTTTTACTCATTTCAGCGATTGGTTTGAGGGCCAAACTAGCTAAGCTGATTCCGAAGCCCGTCCGAATCTCCTCCGGCGCCGGTATTGGGCTTTTCCTCGCCTTCATTGGGCTACAGAATAATCAAGGTATTGGTCTCGTCGGATACAGTCCATCAACACTGGTCACTCTTGCGGGCTGCCCACGGTCATCTCGAGCACTAGTAGCTCCAGTAATGGCCGCCTCAAACGGAACCGTGAGTCTAATCCCCGGCGGCACCGTTTCCGGTGACATCTTATGTTTGCATGATCGCATGGAGAGCCCAACACTTTGGCTGGGGATAGTTGGATTCGTCATAATTTCTTACTGTTTGTCTAGAAACATAAAAGGTGCAATGATTTATGGTATCATCTTCGTCACGGCGATTTCATGGTTCAGAAATACGAAAGTCACGGCTTTCCCGAGTACTCCGGCAGGGGATTCCGCGTTCGAATATTTCAAAAAAGTAGTGGACGTTCACAAAATTGAGAACACAGCAGGAGCTTTGAGTTTCAAAAGCATAGGTAAAGGTTACTTCTGGGAAGCTTTGGTAACTTTCTTATACGTAGACATATTAGATACAACCGGAACGCTATATTCAATGGCCCGTTTCGCCGGTTTCGCCGATGAGAATGGAGATTTCGAAGGTCAATATTTCGCCTTCATGTCAGACGCATCAGCGATCGTTGTAGGATCATTGCTGGGGACATCGCCCGTTACGGCGTTTATCGAATCGTCAACGGGTATAAAAGAAGGTGGGAGAACAGGGATGACGGCGTTAACGGCGGCTGGGTATTTCTTTCTGGCGTTTTTCTTCACGCCGTTACTGGCATCAATACCGGCATGGGCGGTCGGTCCTCCGCTAATAGTGGTGGGAGTGATGATGATGAAGTCTGTGGTGGAAGTAGAATGGGATGACATGAGGCAAGCGATACCGGCGTTTGTAACGTTGATTTTGACGCCGTTAACATATTCAATTGCTTATGGGTTGATTGCGGGAATTGGAACTTACATTGTTTTGCATTTAGGGGATTGGAGTTTGGGGTGGTTGAGGAAATTTTGGGTAATGAAGGGGTCAACAAGTAATATTACTGTTCTGGATAATGGGGTTAAGGAGATTACAAATTCTATTTAATTGTATAAAGCATATTTGAGTTTGATTGATTAGAGATTGCTTATATTTGTCTTTAGCAGTTACATTTTGTATGTTAGTGATTTTTAGAGACGTCCCATGTAACCTTTTTTTTTTTTTTTTGCTATAGAAGAAGCTGTTAAATTTCAATGTGTAAAATAAAATTACACGAATTTTCCTATAAATAGAAATGACATTGCAATTATCGACTGGCATTGGTATATCGTAGTGTCACTATGTTGCCTCAACAGTTACGGTGATCTGATTACTGATATGGATAATATTTTTCTTTTTGTCTTGTTTTTATTTAAATTTGCAATACCAATGAAAAGTTGGGATGATATGGATATGATTCTTTCATTCTTAATCAAAAGAGATTTTTAAAAAATTTCTAATTGAATGCATTTGATTTTACATTTCGTGGATTCTAATTTAGAGGGATCCAACCTCGAGTGTAGATTAAGAATAACATTATAATTAATACACAATTGCTAGAGACGTGCAAAAGGACTTGTGGAATCTAAAGATATTCACGTGTACTCTCCACAAAATTTTGCTATACCATTTGCCAAGATATGATTTTATATTTTCAATTACCACAAGGTCTAAATAAAAAATAAAATAGAATAACGATTAGATGTAAGAATTTCATAAATAAAATGTTCAATATTCAAAGTGAAATCTAATTTTTTTTTTCTTCAAAAAAAAAAAAAAGCCTCCACTGGTTGCTTTTAAATTGTGATTTGAACCCTCAAAATTCTTTGAAAATCAGAGGATGGAGCGAAACATATTCCACTTTATGGCATGCCAAAACATTTAAAAGCTTTGTATATATTTGATTATTTTTTTGTTTGGAGTTGAAAAAAGAGTGATTAAAACTTGTGGAATTTAAACGTTTACTTGGATTAAAAACTTCCGTAAGAAAAGTTGGTCATATAAATATTGCAATTTTTCATTTAAAGTACTGTAATATTAAAATTCTGTATTTGCCTGTACCATGACCAATAGTATTTGTAAATCATATCGAATGACCACACTAAATTAATAGTTTATAAATTATATGTTATTGCATTTACTAAATAATGCATACCTTTACATCATTAAATTATCATTTAACCAAGGTAAGTTTAATTAACTGATGTAACTTCATGTGCAAGTAAATAATAGTAGTATTTAAGGATGCTAAAGTTCACTAACTTATTATATACCATAGGTGATTCGATTATGAAAAGTTTTCTTTTATACCGTCAAATATGTTTTACAAGTTAATAGTGAAATTATGATTCCTTTGGAAACGTGGTTTGAATAAACATGTGTTGTAAAAGTGTGAATTTGTTTTTAAATGGGCAACTTGACATATGGTACCATATCGTAGGGATACATTAGATGGGTACGTTGTCATAACTCTATGAACATGGGTTTGGTACAATTTGTCAGAAGATTAGGTGTTAAAAGTAAATTTGATGGCAAAACATGTAGTTCAAATTTGGCTATAGAAGTGGGCTCATGAGATCTTTACGTGGTACCAAAATCTAGTTCAAATGTAACGTTAGATCATAAATGTGAAGCTTATCATATGATCCAAGACAACATCAAGATTATCCCATTATGGGACCAGTATAAATTGAAATTCTCAGCTCTTTTAATGTACACCATATTTTTCATGAAGAATGATCAAATTTCCTCAGCTATTCCAAATTGAGTTTGTTTGACTTTTTGTCTGATAATAAATCACGCCTTTAGGAGAGACTGTTTTTGTCCTTAAACCCCTAGCAGAGTTTCAATTTGAAGATAATTTTAAATTATAACATTATCTTTGGAGTCCTCCTATTTCATGTTGGAGCTGGGTGAGATTCAAAGACCATTTTCAGAGGCTAAAAATATAACCAGGACGAAACCCCTGGTCTACGAGCCGTAGTTCATTCTACGACCCATAGATTGAGTTCGTGAATGGTGTCTAACACGTTTTAGTGAAGAATTTTTTGGTCATTTCTTATCCATTTAACCCCTAAACTATGTCTTTTTGACCTTGTAACTATCTCTAACTGCCTTAAATCTGATTAAATCATTCTCAAACTCATTCTCTCCCAAATTTCTCCAAAAATCCTCTAAGGCTTTCTCTCTATAGGATTCACCATTGAAGCAAGCTAAGGCTCCAAGTTCTCTAAGTGATTAAGGTCACATTTTTTCAAATTTCTAAGGTTTCTTCAATTAGGTATTTTGGTCTTGTTCATCTATGGATCTGTTTCATCCATGGAGCCCAAATCAAACTCAACTTTTTTCTTACTTTTCAAGCATGAAATTTTGGATTTTTATGATTTCAATTTAATTGCTTGAATTATGATAATTACTTGATTATTTTACTCAATTATATATGAATTATCATAATTTACATGAATTGCATAATGCATGATTATCAATTGATTCTTAAGGAATTTTTCAATTACATGTTAACTAGGGCTTATGATTGATATGAATTCTCTTAATTATAACTTAATTGAATTTCAAATTGCATGATTTTACATGAATTTCAAATTGCATGATTTTACATGAATTTCATTTAATTTCATAATTTTACATTCAAACATCTATGAACACATGTTTTGTCCTAATTTCTTTTCCAAGCTATGAATTATGAATAAGAAATTTAAAGTATACAAGTATGATTATGATTCATGATTATGAAGGGTGATTCAAGACCCTATTTTTATACAAGATTGACAAGTTGGGAAATTTTACCCATATTTCATGCAAGTTAGGTAGATAGACTATTCTTATGATTTGAATTGATTTACTTGGTTATGATATATACTTTACAAGTTATGATTTTGGCTACCATGATTTACGAATTATAAGATTGATTATTGTATTGTATGTTTATATATTCCGTGGGGTTTGACTTAGCATCAAATAAGGCTTAAGGTGGGGGCCGTGATTATTGCATTAAAGATTTGACGTCATTAACTCTACGGGGTGTATGTTGATATATTCATCAATCACAAGAGTTTGCAATGTGTATTTAGTCAAAGAGACTTAAGCTTAAGATAGAGAAGGTGGACTATGACATGAGGGTGGTGCATCACCCCGGCAAGGTGAATGTTGTAGCTGATGCACTTAGTAGATTATCCATGGACAACATTGCACATATTGAGGATGAAGAGAAAGAGTTAGTCAAAAAAATACACGATTTGGCTTGTTTGGGTGTGAGAATAAGTGGTCCTAACCATTGTGCCATACATGTACAAAATGGGGTCGAATCGTCTTTAGTAGTGGAGGTTAAAGCAAAGTAAGACATGGATTCTACAATGATTGAGTTGAAAAAGTTGGTGGTTAATAAGAAGATTGAGGTTTTCTCATAAAAGGGAGATGAAGTACTCCATCACCAAGGGCGGTTGTGTATTCTAAATTTTGATGGCCTATGGGAGAAGATACTAGATGAAGTTCATAACTGTCGATATTCTATCCATCCGGGATCCACTAAAATGTATAGAGATTTGAGAGAGGTGTATTAGTGGAATGGCATGAAGAAATATATAGCAAGGGGTATGGCGAAATGTTCAAATTTTCAACAAGTGAAAGTTGAGAACCAAAGGCCAGGTGGTTTCACTCAAGATATTGAGATTCCTACTTGAAAGTGGAAAGAAGTGAATATAGACTTCATCACGGGTTTGTCTAGGACCCGAAAACAATATGACTTGATATAAGTGACTGTGGATAAATCAACCACTTTTTACTAGTAAAGACTTCTTATAGTGCTGAAGATTATGCCAAGGTCTACATTCGAGAGTTGATAAGGTTGCATAGGGTTCCATTACCCATAATATCAAATTGTGGCACTCAATTTACTTTTGACTTTTGAAAGTCTTTCCAAAAAGGTCTTGGTATCGAAGTGAAGCTAAGTACCGCTTTTGACCCACAAACTTATGGATAAGCCGAAAGAACAATCCAAATATTAGAAGATATGTTGAGTGTATCTGTACTAGAGTTAAAGGGTGGTTGGGATGATCACCTACCTCTTGTTGAATTTTCTTACAATAATAGTTCTCACTCAAGCATATAGATGACACCATTTGAATCCTTATATGATAGACAATGTAAGTCACCGGTGAAGTGGTTTGAAGTTGGGAAGATATCCTTGATTGAACTGAATTTGGTACTTGATGCTATGGAGAAAGTTAGAGTTATAAGAAAAAAATTGAAGGCTGCTCAAAGTCGCTAAAAGCCATATTTCAATATTGGAAGGAGGGATCTTAAGTTCCATGAAGGTGATTGGGTCTATTTGAAGGTTTCACCTATGAAGGGTATAATGTGTTTTTGTCAAAAAAGGCAAGTTGAACATGAGATATTTGGGACCTTATAACATCCTAAAGCTAATTGGGAAGGTAGCCTACAAACTAGATTTTCCATTGGAGTTAGCTATGGTTCATCCAATGTTTCATATATCGATGTTGAGGCAATTCATGGGTATCCCAAAATTCTTTGTTTCATTAGAGGATATGAGAATGAGAGGATTTGACTTATGAAGAGATACCGGTTGAGATTGTAGACCGGCAAGTGAAGATGTTAAGAAACAGGGAAGTTACATCTGTCAAGGTGTTAGGGATGAGCCAATAAGTTAAGAGTGCTACATGGAAAACGGAGGTGGACATGATGAACAGATATCCTGACCTTTTCTCTTCTATTCAAGCCTAAGGTACCTAAATAAGAAGTACTCCTCCAAATTCTTGTATTTTAATTTTTCATGTCATAATATGTGCATGTGTATTCATGGGACTGTTTTTGAATAATATTTGATGCATAAGTTTAAGAATTTTATGAAATTGATATTTAAGTTACATTATTACATTCATGATAGGTTGTTAACTGCTTTTTTATTCTACTCAGGCTTACCTTTACTTATTAGAGGACAAATGTCCCCAAGGGGAAGATAGTTGTAACACCTCGTGCGATGAAATATTAAAACTAGAAATGTTGTTGAAAAATCTGATTTAGATTAAGTGATTATGAGCTCACCTATAGCTAGTGATTTGATTCATAGGTCGTATTTCATGATCCAAGCTAAGGCTTAGTAATAACATGGTGAATCAGGAACTCGAAATATTTTACCGAAGCCATCTTTACATGCTCAAACATTCAAAGGTAATTAAACAACATAGTGCAAAATCAAAAATAGGGAATGAGACTAAGGAAAACAATCAAAGTTTAGAAATCAAGATACATCCCATCAAAAGGCTTCATCGTCCAAACATACCAACCTACATGGGACTTAGCGGGGAACAAAACATAGTCATGGTTACCCTCAAATACAAAAGACATGAAAATAAGATAGAAAGTAAAAGTCTCCAATGAACAACTCTAAGTACATAGGTGTCTCAAATACATACCATGAAAAGAAAGAGGGTAAGATCCCCAAACTAAAGGCTCACCAAGCTACTAGTCGTGATCGTCGGAAGCTAGCCACATGCCGGCGGAGGAGGTGGAACGCCGGTACCTATATGGTGACAACATGTAGGTAAAATATACATTTGTACGTTGGAATGTACTAAATATGTGAAATGCTATGTAAACATGAAATTGTAACGTTATTATTCATGAAATTGTAATACCATTATTCATAAAATTTAGAAGT
Source organism: Solanum medicagineum (assembly GCA_026153255.1). NCBI lineage: Eukaryota > Viridiplantae > Streptophyta > Magnoliopsida > Solanales > Solanaceae > Solanum > Solanum medicagineum. The sequence continues at coordinate 8,361,498 of JAPFFP010000094.1, read as the reverse complement.
CTCTATGCGTGGAATTGTGATGTCATCGTTCTAAACACATAAGACATGATCAATGAATAACGCTCAACATGAAGTGAAAATTAAAGTATAATATGAAAGTACATGTGATGGAACGAAGACATCAACTCATAAACCTTGTAGGAGAGGATTGTAACTGACATATAAGACCATGTAAGTTGTTACATAAAATCCAACATAACCCTCTACGTTGACACGGCGAGACCACTTGTCGAGTGAAACTCCGTTAAGTAAAGCATGATCTTTCTTTATCATTATACCTTTCGTGGATCCACTGGCCTAACCTACAAGGGATCTTATGGTGGCACATAGTTAATGGGCCAAGGGGTTGCTACTAGGGTTCTCTTATGGAAATCCACCTGAATGCCTCATTTGGTGCTAATTCAATCCCATATCATAGTTTAGAAAGTATAAGCATAGTCATATAATGTAACTTAGAATCATAAGTAGCAATCTCATAGGAGTAGTTTGATATCTCGAAAACCACACAAGTGAAAATTGACCTTTCACGTTAAGGGTTCCATATTTAACAACTTTTAAAGGCAATTGCAACATGCTTGCATCTTTGACAACGTTCATAACTTTAAGTCTTACTTTATATGCCCTTATCATCAACATCATGCAAATACATCATGAGCTTAGTGGGCCTATGCAATGACTAAAAATCACATAATTTAATGAAATAATGCATGGATATGGTAAAATATGTAACTTTAAATGTAGAATTAAGTAGCTCACACATCATTGAAAAACCCTACGTAGTGAAGTCATTAAGATCAAAATACATGTAAATATATCATAAAAATGTCACTAAATCATGCACATGGAATTCAAGATTTTCAAGAACTTAAAAAAAAAGTAAAAGAATTTATTGGAAAACTTTGTGGGTGGAAGGTACCCACAAATCAAACTCACATACCTATAAATGACCTTAAGAAAAGGCTCAAAGAAGTTTGATGAGAAAGCTCTTGGATGGAAACCCTAACCCTTGCCTTGTTATTGTCTTGGGGAGTACTTTTTGCCTTAGAGAATTTGAGAAAGTTTGAGACTAGAGTAAATGAGAGTTCGCGTCCCGGGAGGGTACCCTAGACGTGGCTGGCATTAAGAGATTATTGCTAATCCTCAAGCGAACCACTTGGCCTTATCACATTTATTCACTCAATATTCAACATATCAGTGGAAGACTAAAGATAGTAGATGAGTGGATAATCTCAATATATAAATGGTCAAATCAAGTCAATGAGGCTAGTATGAAGGAACTAGCTCAACAATATCTAGTCAGCAAATCAATTCTAGTCTATAAAGCCTCTATCAACTATTAGTTGCTGCCAATGACAGACCCATGACTACCTCAAATCAATATAAAGCAAGTCTAAAGTCTGACTCTAAAAGTTAGATGAAAATATAAATGAGAATCCTTCGGAATAGGGGAGGGCTCACCAACTCAGTTGACTGCGATAGATCCTCAATGGTGCACCTATTGATAATCTCTAATACCTGTCTCTGCATCGTGAAATGATATAGTCCAAATGGACGTCAGTACATGGAATGTACAAGTATGTAAAATAGCTGAATAAAATATGCATCAAGGTAGAATAATATCGACTCAGATAACTTAAATCAAGAGATAAGAAACTCAGTTAGAATGTCAAATGTCTATCTAAAGCAAGAATAAAGAATAGACAATGAACCATCAATACAATCCAATCCAATACGAATCAAATCCAATCCAATCAGAATACTATCAATATAGAACCTATTTGGGAGTTTCTCTTATTCAACAATAATCACTTATAAGCCAGTGATTGTACAATAATGTCGCTGATCTTGCCACAGTCGTTCATTACTTGCCAGGTACAAAATGAATTGAATCTATAATGGATCCAGTCAATCAAGTATACTACTATTTTAAGGACTTACCAATCATGAGAGAACATCCAATTTAACGATTCAATCCTCACTTATGCTTGGCGGTGTAGTTAATAAGTTTGAGTTTGGCTTACCCTAACTCATTTCAGTGCTCGATACTCTTCCCATGACTCAATGCTCATAAGACAATCCATCTTAATCAATCAGATCAATTAGTCTCATAAGGACTCTCATCAATCCACTAGTTCTATCACAATTGGGCCTTTTGGGTTATCAATCATCTAATCAATTCCCAATCATATCCTTCAGAAAGCTTACACCAATCATTAAAAGGGAAATCAATTAGACCAATCTTTAGAGTTCGATTATGAATACTCATAGGAGCATCAAGTTCTATCAACCCATCATCATACTCGCACTACAATCACAATCAACATTCTCAAGTCAAGGTTCTAGACTCAATCCCTAGGTTCATTCATCCAATCTTTCATAAAGTAACATATAGGGTTTTCTGAAATAACTCGTGAAAATTATTTAAATAGTAAAATCAAGTTTATGATGATCATCAACATGTGAAATTACATGGAATATATATATATATATATATATATATATATATATGATTTACAAGAAAACATTCGTGAAAGGCATGTATAGAGGTCAACACTTTCACAATCTCTCTATTACCATCAATAGGGACACAAGGAAGAACATTCCCATGTTGGTATGGAGTTTGATAATCAACTTTGCAAGAGGTCGTCTTCAATTACTTTGAACCCTCGCTCTTCCTCTCCTATCCTTAGTCCTAGTCTTCGCTAGAAGTTCAGAAAGGCGTAAGAATGAGTGTTAAAACTCGTTTTTACGCTCAAAATGACCTGGTTATTTCGTGTTTTAAGTTTAGGAAGGTTTGGGAATGGTTTGGAATGCCCTTCGCTAAAAATAAAAAATTTTCCCTTTGGCATAGCAAATCCACAACTAGGTTTTTCGTCAAAAACTTTTCGATCAGGTTTTCTAATCCCTTAGAAAATATTAGGATCACAATCATGTGTAATTTCTTGACAAGTTCATTGACGTGGACATGTCGTGCACTTCTCTAGAATTACATTTTTCACTTCAAAAAATTATTTTTCAATCCGGTTGCTCTAAAAATCAACCATGACCATTTTCCCATATAATTTTTTGTGTTGATCGCATTTTTGGCCTCGAATTTGCCAAAAGAGTTTGGGAAGATACGTCATGCGAGCGCCTCTCATCAAGGGGTATTTTGATAATCATATAAGGTGTTGCATTATTTCCCCCTAGGATCATTCACCGTCGAATGAAGAGTGACTAAAGATGGACTCAAGGCACGAATAATTATCAAGACTCCTCTCAATAATCAATCCACCAATCAAACTATCAATCAACAATCTAGACAATCATTATTTAGACACAAAAATAGACAAATCCACTCAAGTTAAGCTTAGAATATTAGCGTCAACATTCTCACTATTAGGCATGAATAGATTTGAGTATTTAGCCTTCATATCTTCCTCGACTTCCTATATGACTTCCTCAACAAATTGATTCCTCTATAAGACCTTGACACAGGCTATCTCTTTAGTCCTCAACTAATGATCAAGGATTTGGACCGAAGCTTCTTTATAGGACAAACTCTCTTTCACTCCAATACTCTCAATAGGGATTACCAATGAAGGATCTCCTAAGAATTTATTCAACATCAAGACGTGAAAAACCAGATGAATCATGTTCAACTCAGAAGGTAACTCCAACTCATAAGTAGCTTTCCCGTTCCTCTTCATAATCTAATAGGGGATAATATGACGAGGACTTAGCTTGCCCCTTTTCCCAAATCTCATGACACACTTCATGGGTGAGACTTTTAAGTATACCCAATCATTCACATCAAACTTTAAATCTCTCCTTCTCACATTTGTATAGGACTTCTAGTGGATCTATATGGTCTTCAACCTCTCTCTAAAAACCTTTACCTTCTCCATAGATTGATCATCTAAGTCTGGACCAATTAATGCAGCTTTACTAGTTTCAAACTACCCAATTGTTGATCTACATCTCTTCTCATACAAAGCCTCATAAGGAGCCATCTGAATACTTGCATAATAGCTGTTGTTATATGTAAATTTGATTATAGGTAAATAGTCATCCTAATTACTTTAAAGTCAAGGACACAGGCCCTCAACATGTCCTCCAACGTCTAAATGGTGCGCTCTTCCTGGCTATCTGTCTAGGGATGAAAGGCAGTACTCTAATTTACCTTAAACCCAATCCTTTTTGAAAATATCTCCAAAATTGGGATGTTAATTGAGCTCATTTGTCTGGGATGATGGAAAAGGGAACTCCATGTAACCTCACAATCTCATGGATGTATAAGTTGGCATAGTCATCTTAACCACAAAGAAGTGAGCTAATTTAGTCATTCTATCCACAATTACCCATATCAAGTTATGTTGTTTACGGGTCCTCGGTAGATTGGTAATGAAGTCCATATTGATCATCTCCCATTTCCATTCAAGAATCTCAAAGTTTTGAGCCAGTCCACACAACCTTTGATGCTCAACTTTAACCTATTGACAATTCAGGCTCCTGGAAACAACTCAATAATATCCTTCTTTATTATACTCACCAATAATCTTTGCTCAAATGATGGTACATCTTGGTAGATCCAGGATGAATTGAGTATCTAGAGCTATGGGCCTCACGGATAATTCTATCTCGAACACCATCAATATTTGGAAAGCACAATTTGGTATCTCAAAACATTATCTCCCCCTTTTGAGAAAACCATCACCTTCTGTTTATGGACAACTTCCTTCAACATAAGCTGAACAAGATCTTGGTGTTGCTTTTCTTTTACCTACACCACTAAGGATGAAGCAGACTCATTTAGGATGTTGACTCCTACTTTATCATTCTCTTCGAGTTGAACTCCCAATTGGGCCAGTTTATGCACTTTTTTAGCTAACTCTTTCTTTCCTTCCTCCACATGGGCAATACTATCCATTATCATCTTGCTAAGAGCGTCAGAAACAATATTAGCTTTACATGAGTGATAGAGAATGCTTGTGTCATAGTCTTGAGTAATTCCAACCATATCCTCTGCCGCAGGTGGAGCTCTTTTTGACTGAAGACACACTGTAGGCTTCTCTGGTCAGAAAACACAATCCACATATACTCCATATAAGTAGTGGCGTCAAATATTAAGTGCAAACACCACCACTTCCAACGCATAACCCAAACCTAGTCTAGACGAATCACAATATATCACAAAGTCGTTTATCCTATCTGGCAAGGTCAAAAGTGGTGTAGTAGTTAGTCTTGTTTTTAACTCTAGAAAGATCTTCTCACATTCATCAGACTATTGAAACTTGACCTTCTTCAGAGTTAGTCTAGTCAACGGTAAGGATATGGAAGAAAATCCTTCAATGAATCTGCCGTAATAGCCTGCCAACCCCAATAAACTTCTTATGTTAGTTGGAGAGGTTGTTCTGGGCTCGTTCTTAACCACTTTGATCTTTTGGATGTCTACTTGAATACTATCGTCTGAGACAATATGGCTTAGAAAAGCCACATACTTGAGCCAAAATTCACACTTCGAAGATCTTGCATACTACTTATGGTCTCTGAGAGTATGGAGGACAATTCTGAGGTGCTTGTCATGTTCCTTCTCATGTCTCGAATAC
>JAPFFP010000094.1:8331647-8355810 GCA_026153255.1 Solanum medicagineum | reverse complement strand
TTTGAGTTGTTACTTCATATACAGTATTTCCTGCCTTACATATTCAGTACATTATCTCATACTGACGTCCCTTATGGGGGACCTGTATTTCATGCTGCAGGTACAGGTGCTAGTAGATCTCCCCAGTAGGAGTACAGGATATCCAGTTGCTGTTACCAAGCTCCAGGTTGCTTCGGAGTTTGTGCATCTACAGCTTATATTTTTGTATTGTACAGTTGGTTGAGGCGGGGCCTGTCCCGACCATTATCAGATACTTTTTGTTATTTAGAGGCTTTATAGACTATGTAAATTAAAGTATGGTCATGTCTCGTACTTTAACCACTGTTGGCCCCAACGGCCTAGTCATATGCATTTCGTTTTGGCTTGGTATCACTGTATATTTTCTTAAAGGCATGTCAAATGTAGAAATCCTTTATAATATGTATAGAAAACGCATAGATATAGGTTGGTTCTCCCAGACCTTATTGGCAATAGGTGTCAGTCCGCCCTAACAGGGATTTGGGCGTGACAAATATGAAAAAATGACCTTTTGAAATTTATATATAATTCTAACAAAAAATAAGACAAAATCCCCTTTTACTTTCAAACTGTTTTTTTACTTTATTCTAAGAAGCTTTTCATATGATCCACTTGTTTCTTGAACAAACATTAAAGCAAAATAACTTTCCTATTCTTGATATAATATTCATGGAAAGTCCAATTAACAACCAATTTGACACGGTAAAGTAGTTTATTTAATTGTGTTCAAGAAAAAGAAACCCAATCATGTTTTATTACAATAAATAAATTAAAAAAAAGAGCTAGGTTGATGGAAAAATCATAAGAAAGCAATGGCTGAAAGTATTTTTAAAAAAAACCAAAACAAATCCATGTGAAAAAGCGGAAAGCGATAGGAGCCAAAGAGGTAAATGCAAGTCGCTTTCCTGTGCCTAATAATTGGCCCCATTTATCTGCATTAATATTTCTAATGCTTACTGTCACATTTTCTACAAACTCATCTTCTTCTTCTTTTTTTAATTATTTAAGTTTCCTACGTGGTATTTTAAAATTTGAATTTGCATTTTGCACAATACCAATTTATATTTCATATCTAACAACTTATATATATACTAGTCACGAGTCTCGTATTTGCACGGGCCCAACAGATACTTTTTTTATCTTAATTTTTATGATACGAATAAATTTTTTATATGCATTTTAAAATTTTTAAGTTATTAATTATTAGACTTAGAAGCAATCAAGCTGCTTTGGAAATATTAAATTAAGAAACTCACAAAAATAATTTATCAGAGCTAATATTGTAAAATCATAGTTGAAGCAGCTGAAGAAATATAATCAAGTTACTTTGAAAATATTAAATTAAAAAATTCACAAAAATAATTTATTAGAGTTAATATTGTAAAATCATAATTACAGCAGATGAAGAAATATAATCAAGTTGCCTTAAAAATATTAAATTAATCAACCAAAATTAAATTTGTGAGTCCTTTACAATATTGGCGAAGAGACAAAATGTTGACAGAGAATTGCCTCTTATTCACATTTCTTAATAAGTATATCAAAAAGGTTTTTGCACAACGTACAAATAAAAAAGAATGAATTACATCGAGATATCAATTTAAATACTTGTAAACCGGTGTAGATTGATCGACTTGCAGTACGTGAGAGAAAAAAATTAACAAAATAAATATGAGAATCTGGTATAATATTGTGACAACTTTATTGAACAAAATTTGTTGTTATTTCTCATGGACCATCGTCTTGACTGAAAATTGATATATTGTTTATAATTGCGATTAGTTTGCTAAATCTGACAAAAAAAAAATCACTCTAACTTGCAGAATTTTGGATGAAAAATATATACCGTGATAATCAAGAAGTAAGAATTTCTCAAACCATCAACAATGATAACTCTTTTACAAAGAAAAAGAGAAAACAAAGAATTTTTATTTGGAAAAAAATTGAAGAGAAGACAGAAAAATTATATTTCTGCAAGAAAATCAAAACAGAATGTAGGAGAGAAATCGTAATCTTTTTCCTAAAAACGTATTAGCGTAGAAATGTCTTGGTAAATTTCCACTCACAAAACCTTAGAGTTAAGGCAAAAAAGGTGGATAGGTAAATGGTACATATAAAATTTTGAAAAAATTTCTTCAGTTTTTGTCATGATTGAATAGACATAAAGCACAAGCCTCACATATGTTAAGCACGTTACATGCTAAATGAAATTCATAGCTAAATACATTTCAGGGATACATCAACATGTATTAAATGAAAGGATGCTAGTTTGTCCATTATGGATATAGGTAATTCACCATCACATCATGTAAGAGTTATTAATGAAGAAGCGGACGGCAGTTACAATTGCCATACCTTAAATATTACATTCATTTTGTGTCTTATCCATTTTACAATTATCTAAAATCCTTGATGTTAACATATGTTCAATAATTTTAGCTTAAATTCTAAATATATGTATTAATAATTAATAATGCAGTAAACAAATAAACTGAACCCACCAATAAAATTTAGTAAGCTAAGATATATTTCTAAAAGCCTTAAACTAATAAAATTTATATTTTTGATGAGATTTTCCTTTCGGGTCAACTAGGCCTCTTTATTGTACTTTTTTTTTCCTACTGGTTTATGGAAAACAAAAAGGTATGTATTCCCAGCAAGTGGGAAAAAAGAATCAGACTAAGAGCCTGAGGGATGCATACACCTGGATTTCACACATATCATTAATATGGACCAACATGATTGTGGTGAAATGGTAAATACTTCATTTTTAGTCAAAAATTTCGAGTTTGAGTTTCTCTGGGTATGGAATCGCCTTTGTTAGGTAGCACTTTACTTGTGAGACTTTCCGACACAAATTTAAATTTACTTGAATTTTAATATGAATACCGAATATTAAATCATCATTATGGGCTTCTAAGCCATAAAGGAATGTAGCAAATGGTTTGATGTTTATCATTGTACTAAAAGATATCATACCCTCTATGATTGTACTTTTTTCTTGCTTTTTTGATGTGAGTTGTAAAGGGGATTGGATAGGTGTTGATCAGGTAAGGAAGAATCTTACTTAATTATGACCTCTAATAATATTAAGGTTAATTAATAGCAAATACTTTTGCTCCATATATCCATAATGTCTATGAAGATTCTGTGTATGCCTCTTTTGATATACTAGAATTTAAATGGCCAGCATTCAACTGAGAAGTTGGTGGGAGAATCAATACTTTGTTGGTCGTTGATGTGGCAGAGTTACCTACACACATAAATCATAAAAGCTTTGGCCTTATGATTTGTCACTTCTTCATATGTGAAATAATTAGGAAAAATATTTATATTCTTTTTCCCAGACATTCGAAGGTGAATTCCCATTATGAATCGAATCACTTTTGTCTCCTAACACATTTCAAGTTGCCGCCTTGCCAGGTGACCTATTCGAATAATACTCCTATGTACTTTTACATCAACATGATTACACAAAAATATACTTAATTATCACAAAACAAAACCACCTGAATAACATTTTCTTTAATTTCAATTGTTAATTAGTTAGACAATTGTGATATACTCAAACCCCGTTATTTTTGAGTTTATGTGTGAAAATTACTGTTTTACCTTTTTGTATGATATTTTAGATCTAGTTTGAACTATCTATATTATTAAAATTGAAATCCTGAGTTTTAAAAGTGAAAAATATGAGTTTTGGTATTTTTGGAGGCTTAAGTTGTTGAAAAAGTGAATTTTTCTATCATCCTGAGTTCGGGTGTCGGATAAGAGATTCGTCGATTGTATTCTCTTCAAAATACGAAAACTGGTCTGGGAGAAGTTACAGAACTGAATTCAGAGTTAGAATGAAGTTCTTGGACCAAAAATTGCATTTTTCATTGTTTTCGGAGCTAAAGTTTGACTTTGGTCAACATTTGGAGTTCAAAAGTTCGGATTGAAATTCTAACAGTTCCAGTAGTTTCAGATGGTGAAACTAATGCTAGAAACGGTCTCGTCATAATTTTCGGAGTTGCCTAAGGCAGTTTTGGTATTTCGAGTTTTAAACTAGTTTATATGAGTTGCATGGGTAATTGTGGCGAGGAGGCCTTGAAATTAATTTTTGATGATTTTGTTGAGTCTGGATCGTTATTTTTGGTATGAATACATATTTGGTTTATGTAATTCTGATTCTGGATGAGTTCCGAGGGATCGTTCCGTGTTTCTGATCATAGCTGAATTTGCTGGTGCATAGGACTTGTGGTGCAATCATTTTTCTTCTCTGCCTTCGCGGAGGTCTGGGGAACATTAAGCTCTGTGTTCACGGAGCAGCCTGTGATCCTTCTCCGTGTTTGCGGGGTCCCCACTCGCGTTCGCGGAGCCCTGTTGGCTTTTCCCTCCACGTTTGCGAACTCAGGGCTGCGTTGCGAAGCACAAGTTATACTTGGATAGTGCTTAAACTGTGAAACCTCCATGTTTGTCCATTTTCAATTATTTCAAGCTTTTTGGGCTATTCTTGAAGAAGGTTTTCGAATGATTCTTTTGGCCAAGTGTTTCTAACCTCTTTTTAATCAATTTTTATGATTTATATCTTGATTTTGTCTTAAATATCATGATTTTGAATGTCTAAAATTGGGATATTTAGTCTAAGATTATGAAAATTTAAATGATGATTTCACTTTCGATTTAAACTTGATTTTAGTAGAATTTTCAGCGACATACTCCATTTGTTGTGTAGAACCTAATTTTGGAGTCAATTTCTAGATTCGGTGGAATTCGAACTTCAGCGCTAGTTTTGATCAATTTGCCCCTAAGCCTAATTCGTGCCAATATCGGTATCAAAATTCATCTCTTGATGCGTAAATATTGATTTTTGATAGAGATTGATCGATTTGTTGATCGTTTGGAGACTTGAGTTGATTGAAAGCTTATCTGAGTGTGGTTTCGACATTGAGGTAGGTTCGACTAATCTTTTTGTGACTGGATTTGAATTATTGGACATGTTATATGGTAATTATAAGATCTAGATTGATACATAAGTAAATGGGTTGATATGTTAGAATTGTGATGGGAATGTGATCCCGGTTATGCCGAAATTTGAGTAAATGATGATTCTATTGATAAATTGAGATGAAATCTTGTGACTTAAGATATTTTGGGATATTGTTGTGATAATATGAGGCTTGTGGTACTATTTGGAAAAGTTTGTTGTAATTTAAGGGCATTTGGGATATTTTGTGGATCATATGTATATTTAGGGACGAGTGAGGTCCAGTATTGATGTTATACTTGACCGTGTATAGCTTAGGACAAGTGAGATCCCATGTGGCTGTTACACTGTATCTACTATTGACATAATCATAATAATCTAAGATATGATAATGGTTGTGGTACCGGTCGTGACACTTGATCTTACTGTCCATGATAATATGAGGCTTATGTATTATATATATATATATTTTATATAAAAAAGCCAATCCATGGACGACCAATGATATTTTAATAATTTCAACTTTATTTAAGGGCAAATATAAATATTGTATTACTAATCGTCAAAATAAATAAAATTCTAGCAGAATCCGTACATATCTTCACTTATGTTATGAGCTCATAAGGATTTTTTTTTTTAGTTGTGTTAAAATGAAAATTTCTACTGGTTAACTTCTATCAAGCAATAATAAATGTGAAGCTTGTTTGGACATATTTTAGAAAGAAAATTTTGAACTAATTTAAAATAAAATGAGTTTGAATAGTTAACTATTCACTCCTAAAAATGTTATTAAGGGTTATTGCATAAACATATTTTTTGTATTAAGTTAAATAACATGACCATTACTAAAGTTCGTATCTTGATCATTAAAATAATCTAAAGATGATGTGTCAATATGTTTATTTAATTTAAAGAAAATGTCAAATTTAGTATATGAAAAAGAAAATTATGTTTGACTATGAAAAAAGTTAATAAGTTGATAATGCATTCATCGAAATATTAAAAGTTATTAGTTTTTTATTTTTATGTATGATATTTTTCTTAATATCAAATATGATAAACTATTTAACACAGAAAATTTGAAGGAAAAAATTTAATATTCAAATTTGAGGAATATTAAATTACAAAATAAAGAAAAATGAGGAGTTAAAAAATAAAACAAAACAACAACAATAGAAAAAGACTATGTTGATAAATATAAAGAAAGAAAAAAAATTAAAAAACAAATAACGGAAAAAATGACCTGAAATAGAATAAACAAGTATATTGGTTATTTTGTGGGGTGTAAGATTTTAAGTTTTCTTTTATGACATGATATTTAGAGTTCAATATCAATTTTTTTAAAATTTTATTTAGAATTTAACATTAAGGTAATTGTTAATATCATATATAGAAATAAAGTTGTTTTCATGGTTCTTTTATTTTTTTTGAAATTAGAAAATTAATTTTTTGATAAATACCTTCAATATTAAGATCAAAATAAATAAAACTATTTCTACTTATTGAAGACAATGATAAAATGAATCACAATTCATTGACAAAGCTAACCACAAACAAATTATACTTGAGTTGATCAAAGATTTGTATATATTATCACATATAAAGCTTGTGGTGCAAATATTATAAATTGAAGCTAACAAGAGTGGAAAATAAATACCACTTATGAAAATATATGAAGATTGACAATTTATTTAAAGATCTCAATATTTTGTATATTCCTCGAATATAAAATATGTTTATCCATAATCTAACATACTTCTCTATTTACTCTATGCATAGAATTTCTTAGAATCCAGTTTTAAAAAGTTTGATTGTAAAAGACACACTTACATCATATGAACATTTGAAACAGATGATAAAGTAATATATTAAAGTTGTTTACTGAAAATAATATGTGAACTTATATTGGGCCCGTATCACGGGCTTTAAATTATCTAGTGTGTGTGTGTGTGTATATATATATATATATATGTATATATTTGTATTATTGACATGCATTTATTCCACATTGCATTCTACCATCCCTTGACCCAAAAAGGAGGCAAGGGTAAGAGGCTCCACTTGAGATACAATACCACTTATTATACTATCCCTTGAAACGTGCATGAGGCAAGGGTGAGACGTACACTTTCTAGATCCCTTGACCATGGATAGGTGGCAAGGTTGAGATATTGTGATACCCTTGACCACAGACAGGTGACAAAGTTGAGATATTATGATACCCCTTGACCACAGGTAGGTGGCAAGGTTGAGAGACACTTGATATATGGTCTAGCGAGACTCCTATGCATTGTACTCACACTTTCATGGTATTGTATCATTGGTTATTATTATTTTATCTTACCTTTACGTGTACTTTATTTGTGTACTAACCCTTTTGACACAGATTGTAGGATTTTTTATTATTACACACTCGTTCAATTTTTATTGCCCAGTTGGTTGAACCTACTGGGTACATTCCGATGTACTCACCCTTACTTTATTTCCTCCTTCCAGCTCGAGTATAGGGATCCATACAGGGTAGTTGAATTATTCTAGCAGAGTTATTCTACATCTATCCAGATCTTTGCGCTAAGGCTCAGGCTTCTAGTCGTCGTGGGTCTTTTGATATTCATTTTCTTGTGTTCTATCCTAAACATTGTATTAGATATTATCAGACAATGTTGTATCTTTCATTTGAGATAGTTCTGTGTTACTAATTCATACTACTTTAGATGATCATGTACTCATTACTCCATGTTTTGGAATTTCATATTAAGTCTTGTGGTTGCTTTTACTTGTTCTTGCTCTCCTTTAGTTGCAATATGATTTTTGTTCGTGAAAAGTTTGGTGTCAGAGCTCTAAGTTCATTGGGATCGTGAGTCAAGCGTAAGGGGTCTAGTAGAGTCTCACGGATCGGTATGTAGACATCCATACCCATCTTCTGGAGGCTACGAGGCACTTGATAGGAAAAACTTTCATGTCTTGCTTCTATTCGTGTGTTTCTTTTATCAAATGTTTGAAAGTGTCTAATCTACTCCTCTGCATAGATGTTGACTACTGGATCTCGACTATCAGTGTGAGAGCCCGAGTCAACTGATGCGGCTCCCACTTGACAAACTAGATCAGCTTCTCTAGAGAGTGTTTATGACCTAGAAGGGCCTACAGATCCTATTCCATCACCCTCATACCAGATGCTAGATCCTCGGTTTAGGAGTTACTTTTGAGAGTATTGTTAGATTGGAGGGAGCACCTTCTGCCCCAGATATTATTGATATACCGATTTCTACAACACTGGTTGGTCCTTCTATAGCTTCAACTTAGCCATCTATGATTCATGTAGGTAATTCCTCAGTCGTACTGGATCCTCCTATGACTTCTATGTTTCCGCCTCGGACATCACGGCCGAGTTCTGATTCTTAGCTTCAGGGATTGGCTATTACTCCTTCTATTGCACCACTTAGATATGTGGTGCCCCCTCTACTAGTCCTACTCTGTCCACATCTGAGTAGAAGAGTTTTGAGCGGCTTTACGATTGGCTCCCTCGAAGTTTGATGGCATCCCTGGTGATAGAGCTTATGATTTCCTATCAAAGTGTCAGGACCGAATATGTAATTTGGCCGTCCTTAAGTCGTATGCAGTTGCTTATAACTCTTACCAGTTCATCGTTCTAGCTAAGGAGTCGTGGAGGTCAATTTTGGCTCTCCGACCTGTTGGATCTCCAGCCATGACATGGGAGTAGTTCACAGAAGTATTCTCGAAGAGGTTTGAAACATATAACCTTTGGGACAGTTGTCGAGATGAGTTCGACAGACTAAAGTAGATTTCTATGTCGGTTTCGGACTATGAGTCAAGATTCCATACATTGTCTAGATATGCCCTACCCAATATCCTTATGGTGTTCGAGAGGATTCGACGATTCGCCAAGGAATTGGCAGGGTATCTTCAGGAGGCTACGTAATGACCCTCTAAAAATTTTAGGAGGAGTTTTATATATATACAAAAAGCTAATAAATTTATCAAAAAAACAGCCCATGTTTTTTTAATTACAAAAAATAGCAGCAGAAGGCAATGGGCTCAAGATAGCTCAAATCAGCCCAAGGCCATTAAGCTTTTTTTGTTCAAATCAGCCCAAGTCCAAATTTTGCCCTTATTTCTCCTTTTTTTTTTCTAGCATTTTTTAAAATATTATTTTATTATTATTTTGCTGTGATTTTTTTTATTAAAACAAAATTTTCTTTTTTCAAATTTTTTTTTATTAAAAATTATATATATATAATTGTGTATTTTTTTCATGTATCGATTCTATATACATGTGTATATACGTGTATCAATATTATATAAATAGTTATGTCATGTATCAACATAGTATAAATTATGTATAAGCATGTATCAATATTATATAAATAGTATGTAAACATGTCTCGATATTGTATAAATTGTACACAAATGTGTGTCAACATTATATAAATTGGTATGTAACGTATCGATGCTATATAAATGACATATAATCGTGTATCAATATTGTATAAATAATTATGTAATATATCTATATCGATATTTATTTGACTATCATGTATTTCACCTTAATAAAATAAAAGAATAAATAAGAAATAATAAAATGACAAAAAAAATTCACAAAAGAAGTGAGATAATTTAAAAAGAAAATAAATCTTTTTAAAATATAGTAAAATAAAAAATTTAAAAATTTTGGCAAAAAATATTAATTTAACATAGTACAACTAAAAAAATAAAAAAGTTCTATTTAAAAAAATCAGAAAGAAAAAGACCAAATAAATAGAGTCAAACTGTGAGACGAAAAGAAAAACTAAAAAAATATTTAAAAAATCAGAAATAAAGCCAAAGGAAAAAAAGCAAAAAAAAAAAAAAAAAGAAGAAGAAGAAGAAGAAGAAAAGGCCTAATGGCCACTGGACAAAGAAAAGAACAAAGAGAGAGGGAAAACAAAAGAAAGGCTGAATGGCCATTTAGACGAAAAGTAAAGAACAAAAAGAAAAAAACAATAGCCCAAATGGTTATTCCATGGCCATTTTCAGTTATAAAAAAAACATTGGACTATTTTTTATGTACATAATTTTCTCATGGCTTGTGGGTGTAATTATCCTAGTATTTTATTCGTCTGAGCATTTGCATAGTGACCTCGGGCTATTTATGACTTATTGACACTAATTGTTCGATCATTTGGTGAATTGTTTGACATATATGCAGTTTTTTTAGGTTAAAATAATTGTAAAGTAAATTTCAGGTAAAGTCCTAGTAAATGGTCTCGAAGCGGAATTCTGACGGTTCCATTAGCTCCAAAACGATCAAATTAGGCTAGGAGTAGATTCAGTTAATTTTATTGAGTTTTGTAAATTTAGCCTTCGGAATGGGTAAATAGTTGACTTTAGTTAATGTCCTTGGTAAATGTGCTCAAATAGAAATTTTTATCGTGCCGTTGGATCCGCAACATCAAGTTTATTCTAGGAGGACCTTTCGTTCGGTTTCCGAGGCTTCGGGATGTATTTTGGTCCCTTCGATAGATTTTGATTATGAGAAATGGGATCCACATTGGAATAAAATGATCTCAGGTGGGAACTTCGACTACATCATTGAGTCCGGAATGCCATTTCCGATCAAATTTCATATATGAATTGTATTTTTCCAACTCTGGATGAAGCCGGAGCACCTACATTAAATTTGAGCGATTGCTGAAAATTAGAAAGCAGAAGGTGATGTCGTCCAGCCACGAGCTGCCACATGGCAGGCGGTTTAAAAAGGAAAAAAAAAATGGAAAGTCATGTATATATCTAAGAGCTTTCCAGAAAGGGAAATATGTGACGAACAACTTTAACAAGCGATATATCCTTCATTTTTCATCCGATTAAGTGATTCAAAAGGTTAACTTGTATATTTTTCCAAGAGAAATGTCGTGGGAGTTTTGGAATTTGCTTTCGACATGCCTTTTGAGGTAAAATTCCTATTTTTGTGGTTGTTTTAAAAATAAAAATTTGATATGCGATTTCTTATCCGTTTTGAGTCAAATTTTGGTGAAATTTGGGTCTATTTTATGTGTTTTTGTGAGACACACATCATGATAATGTTGGAATTAATTGATAGCGCTCCATTTAGTGCGAAAATTGGGTTTTAGATGTTGTCATGTTATGGTTTTTTGTTTGGAAAAATTCAGAATGCGATATCTCAGCCATTTCTTATCGAAATTAAGTGAAATTTGGGTCTAAATAGTACTAACTTTTGAGACCTACATTGTGGTATATTTAGATTCTGTTAATTTGACTGTAGTTGTAAGAAATTTGGCTGAGAAGCTGTTGTATTTTTGATGTACCTTTCGATAAGAAATGTCATTTTGTTTTTGGGTTGTTTTTGATTGTTTTTTATTGTTCTGAGCCTCTTTTTGAGCTCAATTTTTGCTTATAGACTCGGGGGGTAACGTATGGATCATTTTATGGGGGTTGATTTGGTATCTCAGGCATGGACCCCATTTTTTTCCATTTTAGTTGTAATTGATGTAATTTCACTCATTTCCTAAGATTTTATAGCTAAATCAGTCGTAATGATATTGTGACTCATATTTTGATAACTGAGCGACATTTGAAGGTCATCGGGGAGGAAAAACTCACTTGGATCGATCTGGAGCGCTTGGATTTGCCTTTCAGGTAGGCTAGGCTTTCCTTACCTATAGACTAAACAAAAATATATGTATATTGGGAGCTTGTCTATGGTTGGAAGTACTGAATAAGATATGTATATACGTCATGATGTTGATTTTTAGTTATACTTCTTTTTATACATTTAAACACCGTTGTCATGATTTTTTAATATTTGTTTTTTCTAGATACTTGTAGCATATGGGGTAATTATACTTATTTTGAGATACTTATGGTTATTCTGGACTGTACTAGCTGTAATCACTATAGTTGTTAAGTTTTGGCACTATTGAGCTACAAAAAGGCATAGTAAAAGTTGAATATGGGCTAATGTATTGTGACAGGTAGGTATCTAACATAACTGTGATCTGTATGAATGTGTAGCCTAATGCTACTGGGAGATACTGGTTGTAATTCTGTTTATTGATTATATGTCGTACTATGGACTGACTCTGGTATAAAGATGATACAAATGGGTCGATTTGTTTGGGCTACCTATGATACAACTGTACAATATTGGACTGATTCTGATATGGATATGACTCTACTGGGCTTGGCTGTTCTGGATACTTGTGATATACCTATTGAATATTTTAGGTCTAGGAACCTGTTGATACTTTGGGTCTGGGGCCCTGTTCTTACTTTAGGTCTGGGACCCGATTGATGCCTTCGGTGTGGGACCCTGCTGGCTACATTTTGGGTTTAAGGCCCCATTGATTTTCCTTGGGTTTGAGGCCCAGTTGATTTTCCTTGGGTTTAAGGTCCAGTTGATTTTCCTAGGTTCGAGGCCCAGTTGATTGTTAGACCACTTGGCCCTGACTGACTTCCCCGGCTAGAGGCCAGGTCAAAAAGGGGGTTCGAGGCCTCGTTTGATATTATAAGGGTTCAAAGCCCTAGGTGATAATTAGAGGTTCGAGGCCCTAGGCGATAGTTAGCGGTTCGAGGCCCCGGGTGATAGTTAGGGGTTTGAGTACCTAGGTGATACTGTCTCCTGCACCAGTACCCTTACAGCTATACACATACCCTAATTGTGCATGGGTGTACCTTCTGGACTTATGGGGGCCCAGTTAGCGTACAACATAGACTTTGGGGCCTTAAACCCACGTACAACATTATACCTTGATTATGGGACAGTAGTTATGTGGTTTTGGCTTGGATTTCATCAGTTGGTTCTATTATTCCTAGCCTATTTCTGCTCAGTTGGGTCGTCAGACACCATAGACATAGTTGACACTTGTTCTTTGGGTTTCGTCGCTTGATATCATCGAATATTACTTAGGTTGTTTAGTTAGGGTTTCGTGGTTCTCGAGATATGTTTATGTTTTAATCTGTGTTCAGACAGCTGGACTGCAACATTTCATTATATTTATTCTTACCATATTTACTGTGTTTCACTTAGTCGGTCGGTGATGCCAATTGGGTGCATGTTACCCGTAATCACCCCTACATTTCCGCATCTCCCCATGGTGCAGATCCAACTACTAGCCGCAATCATTAATTTAGGATTCACAAGCAATTCAGGAGACAATGGTGAGCATCAGTATCTCTGGATATTCTGCAGTCTCCTTCTATTTTGCGACCATCTTCTGTATTCAGACATTAGACTTTTATATATAGTTTAGATTTGCATATTTAGATTGCTATTCTGGTTACGTACGTAGATATGTATATTTTGTTTTGAGTCTATAGTAGCTTTGTACAGGTGACTTCTAGGTCTTGGGATAGGTTGTTGTTGGCATGTTTATATGTAGTTAGTATCTTTATCATTAGTGTTTCAGGATAAATGTCATGGGCATTGGGTTGGCTTGCTTGTAGGCGGGATCTAACAAGCACCATCATGACCTAAGAAGTCGGGTCGTGACAAGGTGAGCTCAGAGCTTAAGGTTTACTGGTCTCATTTGTATAGACCTACCACCTAGTAGAGTCCTGTGGATGGGTGCAGATACCTTCATGACTTATATCCAGGAGGCTACGGAGGATATTTAGGAAACTTCTTGTTTTATTGATTCTGTCGTGTGATATTGTCAACAGTCTTCTGATTTCCCAGAAATCTGATTTGGTCCATTCTTTCGCAAATATATCGTGTAGAGGTTAGACGCCGAGCAGGGGTAGTGCTGCATTATCAATCACAGATAGGGAGCAGGCCCAGAGGCCGCTGAGCAGAGAGTGGATGCCCTCAAATTTTGGTAGCTAGATAGGAAGACTATGGGTATTGAGATTATGGGAGCCCTAGACATAGGCTTAGTAATTAGTTACTTGTTTTGCGGTGGCTGTGTATGGAGCTATGAGATATGTTGTTGAGGTTAGGACTCTGTGACACCGATACCTGTACATTACCTATTGTTTAAAGGTTGTGTGGGCTATGAATACTTTTTATAAAGATTACATAGGCAATAGAGGTTGTGATTAAGGTAATCTAAACATTTATGCTCTCGGTATGTACATATTTGATTATTTGATTGCTGGTCTGATACGAGATTTACATAGTATTTAAGGGGCTGGCTGTTAGTTATACTCCTGGCTACGCCTTGTGCCTCTATGGTTATGATACTGTTGTGATGATTCTGTTGATATGCAATTCTTCTGATTTCTTGGTGACTGGATTGTGAGATAAATGCTACGCTCGAGGGCTTAGTTGGGTTGCCTATTATTGGATAGGATATTGTTGTGTTATCAGTTGAGCTGCCAGCAACTCCGCTCTAGGGAATTCTTGTAATTGTTAGTTGGCTAGAATTATGTTATCCGGATTCCTGGCTATGCTTGCTAGTGGGAAGATTGATCATTTTGCTGGGTTGCCTTGTACTTGAGTTATAGTTTTACATTGTTAGCTGCATTGCTTAACTTATCGCCTACTTGAGTATGGGTTCCGAGATTTTTTTTATCCTGGCTCGGATGTCAAGATAGTGGAAGCTCCTTTTTATTAGTGGGGGATTTGGTATGATGATTCCTCAGGATGATGATACACAGGTCTAGCGATATTGTCGGATAACCTTTGTTTTAATGTTGCCTGGGGGACGGATTGACTCTTTTCTAGTGTGCGGTTGCAAATGTAATGTTCTAGTTGGCTGGTTTGAGCCTACAAAGCCGGGAAGCCATTGCAATTAAGTTGTAAGGTGTCATGATCTGAACCTAGGGTCTAGGAGTGATGGCGAATAGGAACTCGAGAGTCCCCAAACAATCTTCAAAGTATCCAAATTCACATCATCGTTCAGAAGCGTATTCAAAAGTAAACACATAGTTTTAAAGGATGGGAAAGTAAGACTCACACTATGGGATATCATAGGGAAAGGGGTTAACATAGATTCACATAACACGTAGCACATAAAGACTAAGGGGTAGATAAGTAAGACTCACTCTACGGGTGAAATACGGGACTTAGGATCTTCCACATTTCCACATCAAACATACATAAATATCATAATCCTCATAACAAATCCATAATAGTTGTATCCAAAAGATATCCACAACCGTAAGCTCCAAATACAACACATAGCACATAGATTCGACAAGAGTCTACAAAATGTCCAAAAATGCCTCTAGTCATAAGATGGGATGGGGGCCAAGACATGTCCTGGGATCACCCTCAAAGTATAGATAACATGAGAAAAAGCAACACAAGGTAGAGGAATGATGACTTATCCTTGGAAGATAGGACTCACCACAACAAATGTCTCAAAATCTGATCTAGCCGTCGAACGGTGGATGAAAGTAATCTCCGGTCCCTACATGGTGAGATCATATAGGAAAAAACAAGCATTAGTACATTTAAATATACTAAGTATGTGGGGTGCAATGTATGTAACTTACCAAAATCTGAATATCAATGTTAGATGGTAAGGGCAGATAATACAAAAAGAGATTTATAATAAGAAATGTAATATAACAAGATGCAATGAAGTTCATGATGCATGAAATGCAAATGATGCTCATATATATAGTGGGCATGTGAGTTTAGCCGACATAACAAACCCATGCGGCTATTACATGGATTTGCCCGATATTGACCTCCCATCCATCGCAGAAGATTACTTGCCAAAGGTAATCTACACCACACCTTAGGACCCGATCATTTCGTATGTGGTGGCCACCTTCCTTACGACCCAGTCATTTCAGAAGAATTTCATTGTCATATCATATCAATAAATGAATAACCATCCCTTACGACCCGATCATTTCGGTAGTAGCTTCCATTCCTTTGTCGGTACATAGTTCAAGGAAAGGGAGAGGACCCTTGGAGATAGCCTTGATGCCCCCAATCCATCGGTGCTAAGTCAAACATCCCACAATAATACTTATACAATACATGATTTCAAAAGAGGTAATATCTATATCCAATTCTTCAATGCACATTTCGGCTTAAAAGCCAAAACATAGTTCATAACCATAATACTCATGCATAGGAATAGCCCAATCATTAAGTAATATGGTGCAAGCACCCAATATACTCAAAGAGTCAATAACAATATACATTTATGTGATCACATTCTTGTCATAACTAATATTTTATCAAAATAATATCATAGAACATAATTGAGCTTAACCCACTTCATAATTTTTATAATAATCCAATGTCATGAATGCAAATGCCATGAATGATATGAGGAGAGCATGGGTAATTAAGATTCAATCTAAAATTAACATTATAATATGAAATTGAAGTAAATCCATAATTAAATCCACATTTAAAATCATAATATAATCACCCATGCATAAACAAGCCTTGAAAAGGGACATGCATGTTTATAATTTCATAAACCCAATATAATTAATCATATTATAGTTTAAATCAACTTAGAATCAATTAATGAACATAACCCATACATTATTTGAATTTAAGGAACCACAATATTAAAAATCACAAATTAAAGTGAGCAAAATTCATGAAAAATGCTAGAAAAGTTTTGGGTCTCCTTGGTTCGAAGGAAACAAAGATCAAAACCCATATACCTACCCAATTGAAGAAATTCCAAGAGAAGTTTGAAGGAGACTTGAATTTGCCTTGATCCCCAAGTTGAAAATCTTCAAGAGTTCTTGAGAGGAATTTTGAGAGAGTTTAAAATGTGAAGAGTGAGTTTCGAATGGTTAGAATAGGGTTTAGGTCTTTATAAGGTCTTAGATAGCATAGGAAATCCCAAGACTTCATTAATGAAACGGAATTTAGAAAAAACCCGCATATACACCCTGCACAGATGGGCTCTACTGAAACAGACATAACTCCTTCATCCGAACTCTAAATGAGGTGAAATCAAGTGAGTTAGAAAGGTAATGCAAAGAGATTTAATTAGATAGGTCGTAGGCCACCTAGTTATTTTTGGGCTAAGAGATATGACCCTTTAAAGTTGACCCTTTTATCGATACTTGTGAGAAACTTAGCCAATGGAATTCCTTGGAACTTGGCTTGATGTAGGAGATCCATGATGTCCTTAAACAATATAAATAAGCTTGAATTTAAGTCTTGAGAGTGAACCTATCTTGATCTTGGAGATTCCCATACTTAGAAAATTATTGCGCCAAAAGTGAGCCACACGGAAGGGCCACACGAGCTGTGTGGCTTCACACGGTCCGTACCGTTGCCCATGGACCAAACCTTAACCAAGATAAAGTCTTCCACATAAAGAGTGAAGAAACACTGATAATTTCTACCTCGGAGACTATACGGGCACCCTCACGACCCGTGGTTATCACACGAGCTGTGTGAGGGGTCGTATGACCTCACTTAGTGTCACAATGTTGGGACTTCACGCCAAAGCCATCACATGGCCTACCACACAGTCCGTGGAGTGTCACACGGACCATAAGGCGTCAAGTGTGATGTGCCTTGGTTTTTAATCCCCACAATTTGGAACCAAACAACGTTCAAGGGATAAAGGCCACTCCACGAGACCCTACACAGTCCATGTGACTCACACGGGCCATGGGGTCCTCCTTGGAATTCCACTTGGTCCAAAAACATTCCAAAAACAAAATTCCAAGCTCCAATAAAATCATATAATAACTGGGTCATTACATCATCTCCCCCTTGGGAACATTCGTCCTCAAATGTGGTAGAACAAGGCTTGGAAGGCTTGACTTAGAACATGAAACTTCCAAACACAAGGTATAATGCATAATTCTTCATTTGAAAATCATCAAGTCATTAAAACTCAAATCGAAATGTATTCAAATCATTTAAGACATCATAAAGTAAATCATTTTCGTGCACATGTATGCATGTCATGTCATGAGACTCAAGAGTTAATGAATTAGGACCATTGAGAATAGGAAGAACCTAATACCATAGGCTTGAGTAGATTAGAAAGGATAGAGGCATCGTCACATCTTACTTGCTTCCACTCCCCGCATGGCACTTTCCACATGTTGATTTCTCTAAAGCACCTTAACTGAAGACACATCCTAGTTGCGAAGCCGCTTCACTTTTCTTATCTAAACTCTCAACTGGAACTTCCTCCTTAGAAACATTCTCCTCAACCTTAACAACTTTCAAAGGCACAATAGCACTAGTATCACCAACCAACTTTCCCAACTTAGACACATAGAAAATCAAATGAATAGAACTCAAACCAGGGTGCGAATCCAATTTATAGGCCATTTTCTCAAACCACTGAACAATCTCATAAGGACCTACATACTGAGAACATAACTTGCCCTCCTTTCCATAATGCATCACACTCTTTCTAGGTGAGACCTTCAAATACACCCCATCACCAATACGAGCTCAAGATCCCTCTTTCCAACATCTAAATAATACTTTTGATGACTTCGAACCATCTTCAAATGTTCCCTAACTAATTCCACCCTTTCCATAGCCTCCAACACTAAATTCAGCCTATAGAAATCATGTCATCTAACTCAAACCATCCCAAAAAAGACCTACACCTTCTACCACACAAAGTCCTAAGCGGTGCCATACCAATGCTAGCATTAAAGCTATCGCTATAAACAAACTCAATAAGTGGTGGATGATCACCACAATTAACCTTGAATTCCAAGATACATGACCCCAGCATGTCCTCCAAAGTTTGAATTGTCCTCTCGGCTTGCTCAATGGATTGAGGATGAAAAGCGGCACTTAATTCCACCTTA
This sequence comes from Solanum medicagineum, assembly GCA_026153255.1. Lineage (NCBI taxonomy): Eukaryota > Viridiplantae > Streptophyta > Magnoliopsida > Solanales > Solanaceae > Solanum > Solanum medicagineum. The sequence continues at coordinate 8,337,095 of JAPFFP010000094.1, read as the reverse complement.
GTGCCAAGCCCCTGTTTTAGATGATTTCCAAAACTGAGAAGTAAGTCGAGTACCGCAATCTAACATAATAAAAGTACGCATACTGTTCGGTCAACCAACTCCAAATTACATAACTTGGCATTTGTTTTCAACATTGAGAGTAGTCTCGTCTGATAAGAAGTGAGCCGACTTAGTCATCCGGTCACCAATACCCCAAATGAATCAATTTCTTTCGGGTCTGAGACAACCCAACCAAAAACCTCATGTTCGCCTCTTCCCACTTTCAAGTAGAAATTTTAATATCTTGAGCCAAACCACCGGGTCTTTGGTGATCTACTTTCACTTGTTGACAATTAGGATATTCGAACACAAATTTGGCTATATCCTTCTTCATACCGTGCCACCTATACACCTCTCTCAAATCCTGATACATATTAGTAGACTTCGGGTGGATAGAAATAATAAAAGTTAGGGCTTGACTAATGATCATCTCCCTAAGACCATCAACGTTCGAAACACACAATCGGTCTTGGTACATAATTACACCATCTCCCCCTTGGGAGAAAACGTCTACCTTGTTGGCAATCAACCTCTTCAACACAGCCACACTTTAGTCCCATTCTAAACATGAATACCTCCATCATTAGAGCTAGCCAACCCAACACCTAATTAAGCCAAACAGTAAAAATCTTTTGCCAACTCCTCCTACCCTTTACCCATATAAGCCATACTTGCCATAGATAGCCCACTAAGAGCATCGACTACAATATTTATCTTGCCGGGATGATACTAGACACTCATCTACTAGCCCTTAAGGAGTTCCAACTATCTCCCTCGCCTCAAGTTAAGATCCCTTTGAGTGAACACATATTGCAAACTCTTATGATCGGTGAAGACATAACCATGCACCCCATACAAATAGTGTGTCCAAATTTCAAAGCAAATACCACCGCCGCTAACTCTAGATCATGAGTCGGGTAATTACGCTCATGCACCTTCAGTTGCCTTGATACATAAGCTATCACCTTACCATGTTTCATAAGTACACAACCCAACCCCAGTCTAAGAAGCATCACAATACACCACAAACCCATCTAGTAAAGTCATAACAGGAGCCAATGTAAACCAGTCCTTCAAAGTCTGAAAACACTCCTCACACTCACCCAACCACACATACTTGGCCTTCTTTCGATTCAACTTGGTCAATGGAGACACAGTAGATGAGAAACCTGTAACAAACCTTCTATATAAACCAACCAACTCAAGAAAACTTTAAATACCCAAAGGGGTTAGCTCGTCAAACAATGTACATCCTTCACCAACTCCACTTTGACCTCATCTATAAGGTCAGCTAACATCTCGCTTATCTAGATTGCATTATGAGCCCATGGTAACTCTCCCTATTTGGTAGTGAGATATGGCGATAGGGAACCTTAAGATAAGTACCATGGAACAATAAGAATCATGAAAAAGTGAAACATTTCCTAAAACATGTTGTAGCCCTCTACCTATAGATGTGGCGCACTTCACACTCATGAAGACTCTATTTGATTCGGCATGTTGGACTCTAAGGACTTTATAAACCTAATACTCTGATACTATCTCTGTCACGACCTCGATCTAGGGTCTAGGAGTGGTATGGTGAATGGGAACTCGAGAGTCCCCAAACAAGCCTCAAAGTATCCAAATTCACATCATCAGTTCGGAAGCGTATTCAAAATTAAACATAAAGTTTCAAGGAATGGGAAAGTGGGACTCACACTATGGGGATATCATAGGGAAAGGGGTTAACATTGATTCACATAACATGTAGTATATTAAGACTAAGGGGAGGGTAAGTATGACTCTCTATGTGGAAAATTCGGGACTTAGGATCTTCCACATTTCCACATCAAACATACATAAATATCATAATCCTTATAAAAAAAATTCACAATAGCCATATCCAAAAGATATCCACAACCGTAAGCTCCAAAAACATATAATACATAGTTCCGACAAGAGTCTACCAGATGTCCAAAAATGCCTCTAGTCATCAGATGGGATAGGGGCCAAGACATGTCCCGAGCTCACCCTTAAAGTATATATAACATAAGCAAAAGAAACATAAGTAGAGGAATTGTGGCTTGTCCTCGGAAGATAGGACTCACCACAATAAATGTCTCAAAATTCGATCTAGCCGTCAAACGGTGGATGAAAGTAATCTCTGGTCCTTACATGTGAGATCATGTAGGCAACAGTATACGTTAGTATGTTTGAATGTACTTAGTATGTGGGGTGAAATGCATGTAAGCTTCCAAAACCTGCATATCAATATTAGATGGCAAGGGCACACAATATAGAAAGAGATTTTAACAAGGAATGTAATATAACAAGATGCAATGAAATTAATGATGCATGAAATGCAAATGATGCTCATATATATAGTGGGGATGTGACCTTAACCGATATAACAAACCCATGCGACTATTACATGGATTTGCCCAATGTTGACCTCCCATAGATTGAAGAAGATTACTTGCTAAATGTAATCTACACCACACTTTACGACCCAGTCATTTCATATGTGGTGGCTAACTTCCTTACGATTTAATCATTTCAAAAGGATTTTCATTCCAATATCATATCAATAAATGAATAACCATGCCTTACGACTCGGTCATTTCGGTAATGACTTCCATTCCTATGTTGGCACATACTTCCAAGAAAGGGAGAGGACCCTTGGGGATAGACCTGATGCCCCCAATCCATCGGTGCTAAATCAAACATACCACAAGAATACTTATACCATACATGATTTCCTTAGAGGCAATATTCATATTCAATTCTTCAATGCACATTTAGGCTCAAAACCCAAAACGTAGTTCATGACCATAATACTCATGCATAAAAATAGTTCAATCATGAAACAATATGATGCAAGCACCCAATATACTCAAAGAGTCAATAACAATAGACATTTATATGATCACATTCTTGTTATAACCAATATTTTATTGAAATAATATCATAGAACATTGTGCTCAACCCACTTCATAATTTTCATAATAATCCAATGTCATGAATGCAAATACCATGAATGATGTGAGGAAACCATGGGTAATTAAGATTCATTCTAAAATCAACATTATAATATGAAATTGAAGTAAATCCATAATGAAATCCACATTTAAAATCATAATATAATCACCCATGCATAAACAAGCCTTGAGAAGGGACATCATATTCATAATTTCATAAACCCAATTTAATTAATCATATTATAGTTTAAATCAACTCAAAATCAATAAATGAACATGACCCATACATTATTTGAATTTAAGGAACTACAATATTCAAAATCCCAAAAGCGAGCAAAATTCATGAAAAATGCTAGAAAAGCTTTGGGTCTACTTGATTGGAAGGAACCAAAGATCAAAACTCATATACCTAGACCCAATTGAAGAAATTCCATGAGAATTTTGAAGGAGGCTTGAATTTGCCTTGATTCCCAAGTTGAAAGTCTTCAAGAGTTCTTGAGAGGAATTTTGAGTGAGTTTAAAATGTGAGGAGTGAGTTTTGAATGTTTGGAATAGGGTTTAGGTCATTAGATAGCATAGGAATTCCCAAAGGAGCAATAGAAATAACCGAATTTATGAAAACACCACTAATGAAACATATTTCAGAAAAAACTCGCATATACCCCTACACGGATGAGTTATACGAAAACGAGCATAACTCCTTCATCCGAAATCTAAATGAGGTGAAACCAAGTGTGTTGGAAAGATAACTCAAATAGCTTTAATTTAATAGGTTGTGGGCCACCTGTATTTTTTGTGCTAAGAGACCCATTATGGCCTTAAACAACATAAATAATATTGAATTGAAGTCATGACAGTGAACCTAGCTTGAGCTTGGAGATTCCCATACTTAGAAATTGTTGAGCCAAAAGTGAGCCACACGGAAGGACCACACGGGTCATGTGACTTCACACGGTCCGTACCACTGTCCCTGGAGCAATCCTTAACCAAGATAAAGTCTTCCATGCCAAGAGTGAAGCAAAACTTGGAATAATTTCCACTTCGGAGGCTATACGGGAAACCTCACGACCCGTGGGGAATCAAATGAGCCATGTGACCTCACTTAGTCTCAAAATGTTGGGGGTTCACATTAAGGCTATAACATGGCCTACAACATGGTCTGTGAAGTGTCACACGGACTATGAGGCATCAAGTGTGATGTGAATTGGTTTTTCATCCCCATAATTTGGAACTAAACAATGTTCAAGGGCCAAGGGCCACTCCATGAGATCCTACACGGCCCGTGTGACCTCACACGGGAGGTGGGGTCCTCCTTGGAGTGTCACTTGGTCCAAAAACTTCTAGAAAACAAAATTCCAAGCTCCAATGAAATTGTACAATACTCGGGTCATGACGTCCTGTCCCCTTGGGAACATTCGTCCTCGAATATGGTAGAACAAGGCTTGGAAGGCTTGAATTAGAAAATCAAACTTACAAACACAAGGTACAATGCATAATTCATCATTTGAAAATAATCAAGTCATTAACTCATATCAAAACGTATTCAACTCATTTAAGACATCACAAATAAATCATTTTCATGCACATGTATGCATTTCATGTAATGAGACTTAAGAGTTAATGAATTAGGGCCATTGAAAATATGAAGAACATAATACCGTAGGCTTTTGTAGATTGGAAAGGATAGAGGTATTGTCACATTATACTTGCTTCCAATCCCCGCGTGGCACTTTCCACATGTTGATTCCTCTAAAGCACCTTAACCAAAGACATATCCTAGTTGCGAAACCGCTTCACTTGTCTTATCCAAAATCTTAACCAGAAGTTCCTCCTCAGACAAGTTCTCATCAACCTCAACACCTTTCAAAGGCACAATAACACTAGTATCACCAACCAACTTCCCCAACTTAGACACGTAGAAAACCAAATGAATAGAACTCAAACCCGGGTGGAAACCCAATCTATAGGCTACTTTCTCAAGAATCTCATAAGGACCTACATACCGAGAACTTAACTTGCGCTCCTTTCCATAATGCATCACACTCTTCCTAGGTGAGACCTTTACATACACCCAATCACCTATACGAGACTCATAATCCCTCTTTCCAGCATATATATAATACTTTTGATGACTTCGAACCATCTTCAACTTTTCCCTAATTAATTTTAACCTTTGCATAGCCTAGACAACTAATCTGGCCTATAGAAGTCATCTCATCTAACTCAAACTATCCCACCAAAGACCTATACCTTCTACCACACAAAGTCCCATGCGTGCCATACCAATGCTGGCATGAAAACTATTGTTGTAAACAAATCAATAAGTGGTGGATGATCACCCCAATTAACCTTGAATTCCAAAATATGACCCCGACATGTCCTCCAAAGCTTTAATTGTCCTCTCGGCTTGCTTAACAGATTGAGCATGAAAAGTGGCACTTAACTCCAC
>JAPFFP010000094.1:8293621-8331547 GCA_026153255.1 Solanum medicagineum | reverse complement strand
ATTGTTATGTGAATATTGATGATAGACTAGTGAAGACTTCATAATAAGGGTTTGAGGAAGAGTAGTGAGGTAGTGAATAGGACTAGTGATCTTTTAATGAAAGTCCCTGTGGAAGTTTAGAGTTGAGTATTGAGGATTTGCTTTGTCTGAGTATGATCATCTTGGGAATAATGCCTTGAAGCTTAGAAGTGGGCTTGAATGGAATAGGAGGAGATGGTTAGATGGGAATTTGAGTAAGAGCTATAAGCGGTAAGTTGAGGGAGTAGAGTTCCATGAAACGGAGTATAATTGAGATGAGGTGCTAAGCTTGAAACTTGTATATAGAGTATTATGTATCGATGGTCCCATTCCCCATTAGATTTGATGGATTCCTTCCTGAGTTTGAAATGCTGATTGTTGAGGTGTCCAAATGATTAAAATTGACTGCGTTGCAACATTCCATTCGTGCTTGATCGTGAAAATGTATTAAAGAGTATCTTTACTCTTGATTGGAACCGATTTGTCTACTCTGAGTGACTTATGACTGTCCAAATTGGTTGATTAAGTATTGCAAGGAGTCTGGATTGTTATTCATGCCAGACAATGAGAATATTGAAGGTAATGTCCTTACCCTTAACTAAATTGATTGTCTTTTCTTGAGTGGGTTGTCTATTCTTGAATCTAAATAGGGATTGTTGATAGTGATGAGGAGTCAAAAGTTTGATTGACTGATGGAGTGTCAAGATGAATTCTGAGTCTATTCGTGCCTTGATATCCACCTTTACTCATCATTCGAGGACGAATGATCTCAAGGGGCAGATAATGTAACACTCCAATTTTTTAAGCTAAGACCGAGTCATCCTTCATATGATATAGGATTTTAATTGAGGATTCTTAATTGAGCATAGATGTTAAAGTCAATTTCTTAGTATGGGAATAGAATTGGAGCTGATATGAGGTCGTAGTTCTAATGTACGATTTTATAAAAGTTAGGTGAACCAATGCCTTGTAAGTGTACATACGTGCTAAGATCAATTCCTAAGTATTTAAAGTATATTAGGTGTGATTTAGAGCCATAAAGGATCTTTTACATCAAGCCAAATTCAAAGAATTTCTAGCAACTAAGTTTTCGTATGCGTCGATAGAAGAGCCAACTTCAAATGACCAATCTCCTAAAGTATAATGAGTTAGATGACCATAATATATCAAATTGAAGATATTTGAATTAGCTTTACAATGTATCTGATTTCGCCTTAATCGGAGTTCGGAATAGAAGTTATGACCATTCTAGTGAAGATGTGCAGAGCTATCTGAAGGTCAGCGACAGCTCCCCGTCTCGGACCAAACGTGGACCCTCACTTGATAAGCACTGACGTTTTTTTCCTTTTATTTTGAGGGTACTTTTATACTAACACCTTTGGGGTCTATTTATGGTCCCCAAAACATATAAAACATCAGTTTTCATGATCAAAACCCTCTCCCTTCTCTCCTAAACATAAACGTTCAAGAATGATCAAGAAAGTCATGAAGTTAGGATTATCTTGCAAGATTCATCCTCAAGGTAAGTTATTCTTCATAAATTTCAATCTACCCAACCCAAATTTCTTCATCTATTCATGAAACTCTAATAGGATTTTAAATTATAACCTAGGGTTTCAAGAAAATAAATTCAAGAATCCCAAGAAAGGATTTCTTGACTCTTCTTCTTCAAGAATTATGGTTCTTCGTCAAGAACTCTAAAGAGTCTAAGTTAAGAATTCAAGAATCAAAGATAATTCTTTCAATCAATGTCCTTTCAAGTTCTTTCACTTTAAAAGAACTACAAAGAATGAGGATTTTCTCCAAGAAAGCGAGTATTTCCAAACTTCAACCAACGATTTCTCTCTCAATTTTGATCGGATTTGAGTGATTCAAAAGGGTAAATTGTATATTTTTATGAGTAGAACACCGTGGGAGTTTCAGAAATTGATTTTGGTGTATTGTTTGAGATAAAATTCATGATCTTACTGTGGCGTTTTAATATATTTTGAAAAACTTTAACATGCGATTTCTTCCTCATATTAGCTCCATTTTTGAATTGGTTTTCACCGTTGAATTTCTTATCACTTGGGGTACATTTTCATGTATAAACTTTTAGATTCTGATGGTAATCTTTCATCGATGAAATTTTTGGACCGTTTTATCCTTTTCACCTGAATTAATTGATTTTAGTGTCGTTAGATTCATCATTATAATTATTATGCTATATTTAAATAGATTTTGGTGAATTGGAGTATCATAGAAAGGGAAAAGCTTCAGAATTGACGTAATTCGAGACTTTATATAAGGCAAGTGAATTTTTTAACCTTTGTTAAGTATATAAAATCTTGTGCTTCTTGTGTGAGGTGTTGAGAATGATTTTGAGGTATTGAGTTTATGTTGATGTTGAATCAAACTATGTTGTTGTGAACTGTGCATTGTACTAAAATAAGGTATTTTCTCATTATTGTGTAAACATGCATATTTACATTGACTTTTGTGACAAGTATTACGTGGATTGAAAAAGAATGACAATTAAAGAGGATGTAACATATTCGAGAGACATGTCGCACGCCGCGATGGTTACTATGATTCAACAATCGTGTCACACGCCATGATGGTTACTATGATTTGAGTGTCGTGTCACACGCCGTGACAGATGCATGGAATAGAAGTCCCCCATGGGTCCCGGACTGTGAGACTGTGGGTGTGTATCACTAGGTCAGACATGCATCATATTACTTGACATTGCATTGCATTGCATTACTTCTCATTATCATTTATAAATGTGTGAGTGCTTTTGTGAAACTTATGATAGATGCACTTGATCCCTGGCATTGTTGATATATAATAGTTGGTGTGTTTATTGAGCTATATGCTATGTACATTGTGAACTGTTATGCTGGACTGATTTTATGCAGGTTGTATTTGTGGGGGTTTGGTTAGAGTGTTGGGGGTACCTATATTCTATATTACTTAATGTTGTGTTTATTAGTTCACTTGCTGAGTACCATATGTTTGGTACTCACCCCTTGCTACAACAATTTTGTAGGTTGCGAACCCAGATTATCGTGATACACTCTACTTTCCTTGCCTGAGGATTCCTGTGGAGATTGTGAGAGGTAGCTGTTTGCCATCCCAGCTGACTTCTTACTCCTATTTTATGATTTTGTTCTACTCTAGAGACAATATTATTTGAAACTTATGTTTTCTTTCGAATCTATTGTAATACATTAGAAGCTTGTGCACGTGACAACCAGGTTTTGGGAGATTTTCATTAAGTTGACTCATTATCCATAATTGAACTTTCATTTTTATTATAATTTCGCATTTTTAATGTTATAGTTTGGTTGTAGGCTGACTTGTCTAGGTGGGATAAGACGAGTGTCATCACGCCCATTTTGGGTCGTGACACCTTTGTCACTTAGAAATTTTTTTCTTTCCTTTAGCCTCTATCTATGAGCCTGGTCTATGACTTGTGCATTGAACTACGAGCTGTGAACTGGGCTCGTGAGTTGGCTCTGAACTTTTCCAATCCATTTTCTGCAGTATTAAGGTTTCCAATTTGAGGGTCTTTACAATATCTCCTCCTTGAGGATATTTTATCCCCGAATGTACTTAAACGTAGGCTCTAAGGAATTGAATAAAAAACTACCCAGCATATATATGAAAAAGTAGTTTAAACATCTTTTTATGAAAATTTTAAAATCCATACTCAAAACATGTCTCGAAACAGCCTAATATGTAAATAGGTGTACGTATCATGCAAAAATTGAAATGCAAGAAATTTGAGGTTTTGGGAAAGAATAACTTAATACCATAGGCTCAGTAAAGTGGAAAAGATAAGAATAACACTTAATCATGCCTGCTTCTGCTTCCCTTGTTGTACCTTAACTTGTTACTTCCTCCAAAGCACTTTAATGGATGTAACCTCTTTATTCCTTAGCCTCTTTATTTGTCGGTCTAGGATTTCAATCGAAAGCTCTTCATAACTCAATTTTCTTCAATTCTCACATCCCACGGGACTATAGAATTTGGATCACCCATGAATTTCCTCAACATCAATACATGAAAAATCGGATGAATCATGTTTATTTCCATAGGTAACTCCAACTCATATGCCATTTTTCCAACTCTCCTCACCATCTTCTAAGGCCCTATATACCTAGGGCTCGATTTCCCCTTTTTTGTCAACCTAAGTCACTCCTTTCATGGAAGACACCTTCAAATAGACTCAGTCACCAATATTGAACTCAAGATCCCTTCTCCTCACATTGAAGTGGGACTTTTGACGACTTTGAGCTTTTTTCAACTTTTTACTTATGAGCCTCACTTTTTCCATAACATCCATGAATAAGTTCAACCCTAGCAAGGTCATCTCACCAACTTCAGATCACCTGATAGGTGATCTACACCGTCTACCATATAGAGCCTCAAATAGTGTTATCTCAATGCTTGCATGGAAGCTACTATTGTAGGCCAATTCAATGAAAGGTAGGTGTTCATCCCGACTTCCCTTGAACTCCAATATGCAAGCTCTCAACATATTCTCCAAGGTTTGAATTATTCGTTTGGCTTGCCCATCGATTTAAGGATGGAAGGCGGTATTCAACTTCACCTTAGTACCTAGACCTCTTTGAAAAGATTTCAAGAAGTGAGAGTTAAATTGGGATCCATGATCTAATATGATGGACAATGGAATCTCATGCAACCTCACTAACTCTCGGATGTACAATTGAGCGTACCTTTGGCACTAAATGTTGTTTTGATCAGTAAGAAATGAGCAGACTTTTTCATTCTATCTACTACCACCCATATGGAGTCAAAATCCTACTTGGTCTTAGGAAATCCCACTACAAAATTTATATTTATTTCTTCCCACTTCCAAGTAGGGATGTCAATTTCTTGAGCTAGGCCACCCAAACTTTGATATTCAACTTTGACATGTTGGCAACTAGAGAATTCAGACACAAACTTTGTAATATCCTTCTTCATTCCGTTTAACCAATAAACTTCTCTAATGTCTATACATCTTTGTGGAACCGAGATGTATGGAATAGGAAGTACCCCCATCTCCCCCTTGTGAGAAGACCTCTATTTTTCCTACTTTCAGTAAGGCTTTCAATTCAACCAAGGCGGGATCAACATCTTTGTTCGACTTAACATCCTTAATCAATGAAGACTCGGAGCTATAGAGTACCATCACACCCCCACTACTAGTATCATTCAACTTCACCCATAATCTAGCCAACCTATGGACTTCCTTGGCTAACTCCCTTCTTCCATCATCTTCTAAGTGAGACACGCTACCCATGGAAACCCTACTAAGAGCGTTGGCCACCACGTTAGCCTTACCCCGTGATACTTCATACTCATATCATAGTTTTTGAGAAGCTTTAATCAGCTTTGTTGTCTTAGGTTGAGGTCCCTTTAAGTGAACTCATGTTGAAGGCTTTTGTGATCGGTGAATACATCCACATGGATCTCATACAAGTAGTGACGCCAAATTTTTAATGCAAATACCACGGCCAAAAGCTCAAGATCATATGTTGCGTAGTTCTTCTCATGCACCTTCAATTGCCTAGAGACATAGGAAATCACCTTAATATGTTGAATCAATACATAACAAACCAATTATTGAGGCATTGCAATAGAAAACAAACCCATTAGTTCCCTCCAGTAAGGTCAAAATTAAAGTCGAAGTCAACCAATCCTTCAAGAAATGTGAAAAACTCCCCTAAATCACTCAAGAACCTCATGGGAACACTTTCTTCATTTTTCGCACTATATTGAAATAGAAATGAAATGATGGGGCCTTTAAATATCGGATTTGCCGACTTAGAAGTTTCCTTGACCCGACCCGATTCGCGACCCAATTTCTTGCTCGGATAGTCCACTATAAAACAATCATAATGTTTTACTCCAAAGTCAGTTTGATGTGTGATTTTGTGTGTTTCAAACTAGACTCGTAGGCCTTTGATTTGATAGGTCACGGTCCCTTTAAATCCTTATAATATAGGAGATATGATCTGAGACATTCGATCTAAAGTTAAGAAAGATTCCTTAGAGAGGCTTATGGTAAATTTTAGCTAACCTTTGTCTTGCAACTTTCTTAACCCTAAAACTTAACATATGACCATTGTGATATTAAAACACCTCTTAAAACTCCATTATTAGCAAATTATACACTCTTAGTCACATCCAAAAGGTGAAACTTAATTTGAACCTTTCAAAATGGTAGGGTGTTATTCAAGCTATTTTGTTAACCCCGAATATGCGTTTAAGGGATTTCTTTGACCCCTAACTTTAACTCCTTGTTATTAACACTCCCACTTGTAGTCTTATTATCCTTAAGTAGTATACAAAATCATATATACCTTATATAATATACCACACTATGCATATTATGGAAGACGAAAAACATGGAGTCTCACATAACCTTGTCTCGAAATACTTAGTAAAGGGCATAACAAAATAGTTCAACAAAAAATCAACACAAGAACACTGGCACTAGACATACATAAGCATAACAATGGAAAAATATCCCCTCCCAGTACCTGAAAGTCACTTGTACAAATATACTATAGACACGAAACAACACACTAACCATAATACATCATATATATATATATATATATATATATATATATATATAAGCCTCAAGTAACAAAACACATCCATAAATACAAAAAGAGACTGAAAGGATCCATGGACGTCCAATGCTCACCACTAGTGTCTAAATATACCTATCATAGGAAGAATCATTGAGGATAGCTCGTGCTAGGACCTGCACCACAAAAGAAATGCAGAAATATAGGGGTGAGTACTAGGGATATGATACCCAGTAGGCATCATAGGTCAATTGAGTAAAAATAGTAAATAAAGCAGGGATGTAACAAATACAACTCCATAAGTATTTAATCATAATAACTCAGTACATATGTTGATGAACATGGCCAATAATTGAGGACTGGATGGCTGGTTGGTGTTTACATGGGTGTAAGGCCCTACTATCTATGACTGTAAGCCAGTTGGGCCCCCATAAGCCCAACGATACACCCACGCCAATAAAGAATGAATTGGTGTAAGGTTTAGGTTTCAAGTACGGATGCAGCTCGAGAGCCAACAATGTACAACCAACTATGTCTAATCTGGAACTCGATCCCACTCTGTAATCTACTCTATATACCCCGTTCCCTGTCCCAGACTCGAATCGAAACCTAGTCGAACTTAAACCGAGCACTTATGTCCTGGATATACTAACAAGATAAAAGCAGATGTGGCCAGTAGTTTTCCTTAGCCTATAGGCCTGGACTATTCCAAATATCCACTGGGAATTGAACCTAACACCACTGGGACTCGAACCCAGCATTTTCTAATTTGTTCAAACTCAAACCCACACTATTGGGACTTGAACTCGGCATTTTCTAATATGCTAGGACTTGAACCCAACACTACTAGGAGTTGAACCCAGCACTATACAGACTCAAATTGCACCCTTTAAATAGGGTATAAAGAGTGTAGCATATCTTCACATACACACAGTTCCACTGAACAGACATGCAATCATATAAGGAAAAACCCTAGACTGGACCTCAGGCAATATCCTGGACTGGATATTAGGGCGTGGCAAACTCAAGCAATACCATTGACTGGATATTAGGGCATGGCAAACTCAAGAAATACCCTGGACTAGACATCAAGGTGTCACAAACCCAAGAAATACCCTGGACTAGACATCTAGGCATGGAAAACTTAGTCAATACCCTGGATTGGATATTAGGACGTGGCCTGGATTGCAGGCATCAAGCTATGTCTTGGATTCCAACACAAACTACGAACCTAACATGAACTCACATCTGTGGTAAATAGGACATAACCCAGACTATACTCTACCAGACCCAAGTCTGCTAATCCCGTCTACAAGAATCTACGCCTCTTAAGTCACACAGGATATCAATATAGCTATCTATCGATCCTGACCAACGTAAGCCTAGGGCATCACTAGCCTAAGCCTCAACTAAGGCCCATCAACAAGAACAGACAGGACAAATGCAACAAATAGTGCATATAGTAGTCATAGGATGATTAATATACCAACCAATAGTTCTATCATCCCAAGCAATCAGAAGTACAACAACCTAACAGTATACAACAGACAGTTAATTCATCCCTAAAGGAAACCTCAATAGGTCAATACCCATTCTATCAGCCTAGACAATCACCTATATAACAAGAATCCATATGCTAGCCACATGTACACTTAACATGAAAACAAATGCTAAAACAATCATAGATAACAACTAATATAGTCATACTCATATGTAGGGACTTAACCCCATTTTTCCTTCTTCCCAATCAGTCAATCCCAAATAGAATTTACATATTCTACTCAGTCTAAAAGAGAGAAGATTGTAGCCTACTTGTATGTCGATTGCGAGTGCCTCTGATCACTCTAAAGGAACCTTTCCCCTCCGGGCGATCTCAGAATGTTGTCTAACTATCAAAAATGAAATCACAAAGTCAATACTCTAGCCTCATCCAGAGTCGGAAAAACATGAATAATGTATGAAATTTGAATTGGAAATGACATTCCAAACTCAACAATGTACTCAAAATTCCCATGGAGTCGTTACGATCAGGTGTGGGTCCCACTCCCCTAATACCGAAATCTACTGAGAGGGTTGAAATGCGCCCAAAAGCCTCGAGAACCAAACAAAAGGTCATTCCAGACCAAACTCTGCGTTCTAAAGCTAACTGCGTTGTTAGAATATCCATTCAGGTATGTTGACTAAGGGTGTTAACTAAAGTCAACTATGGGCCTATTTTGAAGGCTAAATTGCAAACTCGGTGTAAACTAACCTTGAAAACATCGGAACTCTAATTGAACATACTTCTAGCCTTATTTGGCAATTCCAGAGCTGATGCAACTGTCAAAATTTCATTTTGAGATCATTTACTCCAAAATTACTGCTAAACTCATTTTTAACTTTAATATGACATTACTGCTAAACTCATTTTCAACTTTAATCTGGCCTATAATACAGAAACTGCAACCCTTACAAACGAGTGACCACACAATCAAACTGGATAGCGAGTCACAAATGACTTGGGGTCACTATAGATAAGCTTTGGCCGATACAAAATACTTAGAAAGGCATAAATGACCTGGAGGGTCCTTACGCTTTTTCTTCAATTCAAATTATCGATTTCGATTTGATTTTAAATCACCTAAAGTCAAAGGTGATGGTTTGGGGTTTGGAGTCATGAGACTACAAGCTTATTGGATTCATGGGTTTCAGTCCAAGTTTATCCTAGAACTACCATTGTATAGGCCCGAAATATGCCGCGATTGTGGAAGACATGAGTCACATAAATGTAGGAAGCTGACAGAGGAAGGACCACCACATTCACAAGCAAAGAGAGAATGGGAGCTCTATGGAACTCGACCTGCTTCTCTCCACTTCAAAATGATCCATTGTTATTCTCTTCTTTAACCAAGAAAAATGCAAATTCCTTTTGCAATTTCTCCAACAAGTCCTTCCAGATTTCTTGCAAAGGAAGACTTCCAGAAAGTGAAGTTGAAAAACATCATGGTAGCTCCAGTAAGAAGATGGAGGAATACAACTTAGCTATGAAGAGAATGATGAGGAACCCTTATGAATATCACCATGAACTTGGTATTTACCAATTTAATGAGTAGTAACTTTTGAATTATGTTTTTCATTTCCTTTTCCATGGTCACTTGGTTACTTTTGAGATCTGGGATTTAGCATCTTAATTTTGGCAAGGGATTGGAATTGGGTTTTGGTATTTAACTATATTATTCTATGCTCTTTTTTGACTTTCTAGTGCTGGCTATATGTGTCATCAGGTGTTGGACCACCTTTTTCTTCTTTTGTACATGACTTTTATGGACATGTAGCTTTAAACTAGTGTTTAATGTTTACTGTACTTGAAAGTTTTAGCAATTTGAAATAATAGACAAGCCAAAATAGCCCCTTGCTTAATAGATCTGAATAATGGTGTGGGAGGAGCATCTGCACCGTGGACAATTTGTGATGTTATTGCTGCTCTATATTGAATTAATCAATTTCTTAGAAATTTGAATGATTTGGATCTTCTATGTGTAGTATTTTGGTGTTTGTCAGGAAGAGATGATAGTGAATACAAAGAAGTTTCTATAGGCAGCTTAAAAGTATAATTTTTTCATCTGCAGGAATGAACTACACATTGATAACAGAAGATCTTATTGTTGGCTCGCAGCCCCAGAAAATTGAGGATATTGATCATTTGAAGGAAGAGGAGACGGTTGCTTTTATACTAAACTTGCAGCAGGACAAAGATATTGAGTATTGGGGAATAGACTTCCAGTCTATTGTTAGAAGATGTTCAGAGCTTGGAATTCATCTCATGAGAAGGCCTGTAAGTAAATCTACTTACTGTTTCTCAAGTAGGTTGCACAAAATAAAAAATACTGTTACACCTTATATCATTAGTCTTCACTAGTATTCAGCTTTTGTAAAAATGATGGCAACATGTATTCCCTTCAACAGTCGACAACTATGATGTAAGTTGAGGTAGTTTGCCTTTTGTTAATCCTATATACTTCACTATTTTGGCTGTTGGTATGAATACCAGCTGAAGCGGTAACATCAAACATGTAGGCATATGTATTATATATTTCTCTAGCACTGTTGACTGGTTGGGAAAATTGGTGACCATCCATATTCTGAACCTTGCAGACTTGTTTGTAGCATACAGATAATGCTCTTGCTCCATGTCCACAAGTACTGGGTTTTAGTATATAACTAGGCTTCAATGTTTTCAACATTGTGGATATAGTTTATAGATGTGTGGTAGGAGAAATTCACCATTTGCTTGTTTTTATTTTCTTTCAATTGCAAATTCTTTAGTTCAAAACTTCTTTTTCCTGGTTTTTTAGCCTAATAAAAATGTTTAGGTTTTGGCATAGATTTTTTGTTTTTCTGAGGACTACCACTCGTTTTGTTGTATTTTGATCATCACAAATACTTCTATTTCAGGCAAGAGATTTTGATCCAGATTCCTTGAGGGGTGTATTACCTAAAGCTGTTTCATCACTAGAGTGGGCGATTTCAGAAGGAAAAGGAAGAGTCTATGTACATTGCACTGCTGGATTGGGAAGGGCCCCTGCTGTTTCAATTGCTTATATGTTCTGGTTCTGTGGAATGGATGTAAGATTTCACCTTTTATGTGATCATTAATTTTTTTCACATTCAGAAAACATTATTTATGAATCAATAGTCCATTCTAGGTCTAACAATAAATGCCCATTAGCAGCTGTTAAGTGGCTGTATGTTCTGAGATCTTGATGTGCTTGTTGAGCAGCTAAATACAGCCTATGATACACTTGTTTCAAAGAGACCCTGTGGTCCCAACAAAAGGTCAATACGAGGAGCTACTTATGATTTGGCTAAAACTGATCAGTGGAAAGAGCCCTTCGAGAATCTGCCTGATTATGCCTTCGCGGATGTAGCAGATTGGGAAAGGAAATTGATTCAAGATCGTGTGCGGGCCCTTCGTGACACTTGAGAATGCTCGTTAGGTTATTTCTCTGACTCATTCTTTTTTTTTTCTTTTTGTGGATTACATATTCCTTAGTCCATTATTTGACTATTGTCTTGGATTTTATCAAATTTCTAGGAATTATCGTGCTTCATGTTTACATTCTTGAGTCTCCTGGATGATATAAGCTTCCCCTAATATAGATATTACCATTCTAAATTCACTTTTCTGTTTACAGTTGAAAGTTTGATATAGAAACATAAAGCTGTCATTCATTGCTCGCGGAGGCATGATTTTAAAAGATGTGTATTCAAAATACTATGATGTCTTTGATCACTAGAAATGAAAGAGGAAAAATTGTTTCACAAAAGCAGACAAACTTGGTAATTTGATAAGGAGCAGAGAGGGTAACTAAAGGATATGGAAAACCATAATGAAAATGGAAAGAAAAGTTTTTCTCTAAGAATAAAATGCCTGCTTTAGGCCTTGTGCCATTCTTTTGATATTTGAATTGCTTTAATTTGTATGTATTATTAGTTTCTATGTGCAAACAGAACTCAGTGAACTTCATCTTTCAGAGTGTGCTTCTAGTCAGTTGAGTCATCTTGAGTTACATCTTAACACAGCTGGCAATGATAATAGTAATAGTGATCTTGCTTGGTGATTCACTGTAAAGTTGATGCATCAGTCAAAAACAATTTTACTCTTGTATGTGTAGACTGATACAATGAATATAAACTCATGTATCTTATATTATATTTGGTACCTACAGCATGGAAGCATTCCAGAAGCTGCTCCTTGAATTGAAGTCCCATGATAGTATGTTGCAAATTTGGCATATGAATTAGGTGCTCCTATAACATATTAGGTCAGTAGCTTCCTTATAGTTGTATACCCTTGTTATAAAGTGAGCTCATCAACTGAAAGTTCATTACAGGGGAGAACCTTGTTTTTTCAGGTTGTGAAGAACAATAGCTTGAGGGGATTTATATTCTCTTCCTGTACAACTACTACAAGGAGGTGTTCTATAGAATAATAGGTTGATACAAATGAGATAACTCATTGGTTCATCTATGATCTAACCCTTTCACGTAATTCACATACAAACCACCTAGAACAACTTCGTCACTGTAATCTAGAGAATCTTGATCTTATAAGTAACTTTAACTTCCTGCAAGGTCGTCTGCCTTCTATAGTTTGTTTTTACTTGAACAGCTTTTTACCCTTGTGGGTTTATCATGCAACAACTTCAGTGAATCGGCTCCACATTGCTTGGGCATCATGGCTGAGTTATTGGTTCTGAACTTGAGAAAAAATCATTTCATTGGGAGTCTTCTATAGTTATGTTCTCTGAAGCACTTCATTGATGACCACTGTCTTGAATGGTAATCAACTTAAAGGGTCTACCCTATGTCATTGTTCAATTGTTATGGTTGAGAAGTCCTTGATGTGGAGAACAATGCTATAAATGTCACATTTCCAGGTTGTCTAGTGTCTCTGGGAGAACTGCGGGTTCTTATATTGAAGTCGAACAAGTTCCCTGGACAATAAGTGCTTGGCAAACTACTTTTACTTTCCCATGTTGTGGATTTTGGAACTTTCTCCTAACAAATTTAGTAGCTGACTGCTCGCAAAAGTTTATGAAAGCTGGAGAATGATGAAACTAGATGAAAGCAGACACGAAGAATATCTTCAAATCGTGCAATGAAATAGGGTAGTTCCTTTCAATTGATTTTCATTCAAGACAGTAGTCATTAATGAAGTGCTCAGAGTACATAATGGTGGAAGACTCTCACTGAAATTATTCCTTCTCAAGTCTAGTAGCAATAGTTATACTATGCAATGTAGAACTGGTTGCTCAATTTGTTATGTGATGAATTTACAAGGGTAAAACTCTTAAATTACATAGAAAAGGTAGACAACTTTGAAGGAAGTTAAATTTAAGTTCAAGATACTCTAGATTATGGTAATGAAGTTGTTCCAGGTTGCTTGTAAGTAAATTATGTGAAAGGTTTAGATAAATCAATGAGTCTCATCTTTTTTTCTAATCAACCTGGTGCTCTACTTAACACATCCTTGTAAGTTATTTTGTCTTTGCCACAACATGTGTACTCCATAAGAGTAACATGCCTGATATAGAGGCTAATAATGCTTTAATACACTTTAATTCATTTCGGTCTTTTATATCAGGAATGACAATGGGATAGGGCACATGACTTTGCTGCTTGATGAGGGTGTGCATAAAAAATTTGCCAAGTGTGTTTCCTTTTTTATTGGACTAGTCATGGGAACGTGCTTTGCACGTTTATCTTAAAATATTTGATATAAGTTTTATATTTTATTATAAATTTTAAATGGTATATATAGTATAAATTGATCTTTCGTATGTGAAGAGAAGTATAAATATTTTCATATACCAAAGGCTCGCTAATAAATGTCGCATATATATAAATATATTATTGTATTTTCTCCGTGCCATAAATTAAAATCAAAATTATACATAAAAAGTAGGAGTATAACTCATAAATTGAGGTTGGAAATTCTTGTAAATCTATACATATATTGAAATGCATCAAGATCAACATTCACAAAATCTTTATTCAACTCAAATAAATGAATATTTAAAAAAAGATTAAAAAAAGAGGAGGAGGGGGGGGGGGAGTATATGAGAAGTACCTGAAATAAAAATGGCGGAAAAGAAGACTCATGAATTTGTGAGCAGTTTAATCAAATGAAATATTAGGAAATACTTATTTATAAGGAGACGTTAAGGATAGTAGAAAAGACACAATTTCTTATAAGATGTCAAAAGTAATTTAAAAAATCCAATTTAATATGAAATATATGATTTTTTAAAAGCAAAAAGATAAAAAAGAATGAACAATTTATAAGTTAAACTGTTATGAAACTATAAAGTAAAAGAAGAAGAAAATAGAGAGAAGATTTCTTATTGCTCTTCAATAACATTAAGATGTATATTACAATGAAGGAAACTCTTATATTTATAGGGAAAAACTTACTTGGTCTCTAAGTAAGAAACTGAATTGGTATTCAAGTAGGATTCCTAACTCCTAAAGGAATCTACATAAAATAGATATTCACCATAAATATTATATGTTTATAACACTCCCCCTTAAATGTTTATTTGCTAGATTATGTGTCTCGTTAAAATCTTACTAGATAAAACCCCGTAGGAAAAAATTCTAGTGAAGGAAAAAGAGTACACATATCCAATAATACGCATTATCTGATGCCTCATTAAAAACCTTACAAGAAAAACCCAATGGGACAAAACCTTGTGAGGAAAAAAGAGTACAATGCGTATTGACGCCCCCTGATTAAAACATCAATCCACGAACTTGAAGCTTCTCATCCAATTGTGTACCATCTTCTTGAAAGTTTTGCAGTTGGTAGAGACTTGGTGAATAAATCCGTCACATTATCACTTGAACGAATCTGTTGCACATTTATATCGTCATTCTTTTGGAGCTCATGTGTATAGAAAAGCTTTGGTGAAATATGCTTTGTTCTATCTCCTTTATGAACCCTCCCTAGGATCAAAGAGTTTTGCAAGTTCCTCACTTTAACTTCTTTAAGCAAACAATATATTGCCTTTTGAAAACTCTTCGAGAGTTTCAATTCAAGTTATCAACTTGCATAACAATATGAAAGATTCTTGATTTATTTAATCAATATGAGGATTATAAACAAGTTTTTCAAGAACTTGTATATGTTTCATGCATTTTAAATCCTTTAAATACTTTCATATCAATTTTGTCCAGTGACAATATTCAATATTAAATGCATGAAGCTTTCTAGTGTTTAGATTGCAAGTCAAATAAGCTTTATGCTAACCAAGATGCACCATTCCACTTGACAATAAGAGTATGCTTTAATATATCTAGGATTAAGATCCTCATAATCTTTTACAATATTGTGATATATTGTATCAAAGATATCATAGACAAAATATCCTTTTTGTCTATTTGCAATGCAACATAACTTGTTGAGATCTCATCACTTCATTATTTTCAGGTAGCTACCCCTCTCATGAGGTTTCATGAAATGTTATGTCATAAGTTCTTCATGAGCACATTGCCTCTTTATTATAACCACTTTGATCATTTGTTTCTTTCAAGAATTGGGATCAATTGCATGTTTCATGCATTTCATAGACTTTGTCCTTCAGGGACATTCAATAAGAGTATTTCAACTCTTAGTTTCTTATTATCTCCCCTTTATATTAGACAAACTAGCATATATTTCAATCTATCTTGGAGAATTCATCTTTTATGCATCATGGTATATTTATTAATTATATGCCGCATATCAAAATTATTAGATGGAAATTATATGGTCCCTGATCATAAATCAATTGAGGGAAAATTGATCATAACGTATTGGATTGATGTATGTCTTTGTCTATAATTTGTCATATTTTAGACCATGAAACTTTGTTCTCTTAAGCAAGGATTGACCATTTATTTAAGGCATTTAGTGTCAATCAGCTTGAATTTTTATCAATATTATCAAGATGAATCGTCTTGATTACGTATTCTGAAAATTGTGCTCTTAATTCAATTATCTTGCACAAATAATTTTGCAAATGTCAAACTTCAAGTTGACAATAAACACACATGTAATCTTCTTATAGATGCATCTATTTCACATATCAAATGACCGTGAACGGACCCATATTCACTTTTTATACATTCAGAATTTAGGAAATTCTATTCCTTGTCTTCTTTTAGACATTATGCACTTGCTACCACATTCACTTTAAAGAATGGAGCATTTTAATAGAAAGAATATATTTTATGACTTTTCACCAAAAGCACATTATTGTGGTTTGGTAATCATTATATCATTAATATGGTGCATTGAGACTTAAACCCAATGTCTTATCTATAAAAAGGTGTCTTACGCCATAAATTGATGGAGCTTGAACTCAACATCTTTTATCATACTTTTAGATATATGACTATCTTCAAGTGATCATATTTTTCTTTTAGGCTTTTCCAACAAGATAAGTGCATCCTTGACTGTGAGATATTCATATTTTTAAATTTCATCAAGATGATGATGCAAGAATATCATCGCTTTAGCACAGTTTTATTTTGATGCTTTATTTTCTTCTTCAATGATGTCTCCAAGACATCTAGCATCCAACACCCATGAAGGGCAGTTCTTGCGCAAACTATAAAGGGCAACAGACTCAAGTTTCTCAAGGTTAGCAAATCAATAAAGAGAAAATAGATAAATAAATAAATAGTACCTTGGATTTGAAACTTAACCTTCATTATTTAAAATGGTAGAGTCTCGTACCGATAAGGTTAGTCATATCAATAAAGATAAAATAAATAAATAACCAATACCGTAGCCTTGAAGCTTAACTTTTATTCTTTAAGACGGTATGGTCTCGTGCTGATAATGTGTTATGAAACTATAAAGTTAAAGAAGAAGAAAATCGAGAGAAGATTTCTTATTGCTTTTCAATAATATTGAGATGTATATTACAATGAAGGAAACCCTTATATTTATAGGAAAAACTGACTTGGTCTCCAAGTAAGAAACTGAATTGGTATTCAAGTAAGATTCCTGAATCCTAAAGGAATCTACATAAAATAGACATCCACCATAAATAGAATATGTTTATAACATAAAATAAGTAATCGAAAGAGAGAAGACATACCTTAGCGAAGAACTTCTGTTAAAATAAATTGAAATCAAAGCACTAATTATATTCTTCAATAATTGAATCCTCACATCACATTCATTAGTTGAAAAG
This sequence comes from Solanum medicagineum, assembly GCA_026153255.1. Classification (NCBI taxonomy): domain Eukaryota; kingdom Viridiplantae; phylum Streptophyta; class Magnoliopsida; order Solanales; family Solanaceae; genus Solanum; species Solanum medicagineum. Next base: position 8,314,215 of record JAPFFP010000094.1, on the reverse strand, counting down.
TAGTGGATATCCTCCACAAAATGAGTTTTTTATGTCTATCAATTTATTTGACAAAGAATTAAATGTCTAATAAGAAGTCAAATGGTCAAGTAATCAGTCAATTGTTATTATGGATAGTTAGTATACCTTCATTTAATCAATCAAGATTTAATATCTAATATATGTGCATGAATTTACCAAACATTACGTAAATTTTTTTTTTGGATGAAAAAATAATCACAAATTTTCGCAAGTAATTAGGTTATATATTCCGTTACATTGGTAGTGGAAGAGGCTAGATAATAATTAGCATAAAGTAACATAAATTATTACTTTAGCTAAAGAATAATGTTTGCAGTAATAATTAATAATAACTAAAAGGATTTAAAATATCATAATGGTATTATTGTAATAACTCAACTTTGTAAGGGTATTTTGATTTTTAACTTTCAACTTTTTTGTTTCTACTTTTAACTATATATGATTATTAGTGGGCGTTTGACCATGATAAAAAAAATTATTTGAAATTTTTTAAGTTAGAGTTTTGTCTGGTCATATATTCTAGCCACAAATATTTAGAATTTTTAATGTATTTTCTAAAAACACATGAAATATAATTTATCATTGATCAATTCATCTTTACATTATCTAGACAATATTCTCATCATACTAATCATTATTTTTAAATAGATATAAGTTAAAATTTGACATCTAATAGTGAACAGCGCAATTATATGCATCAAGTAGTAAAGCCACAAGATCTCTTTCTTCTTTTTTTTTTTTCCTTTTCCGTAGACTTGTTATCAACTATTATTAAAATTAATACTCCAATCAATTAAAATCAAGGTGATTTTTTCATAGTTTTGTGATTAATTAAAACTATTGCAAGACTTGTAAATCAAACAACTAAAACAAGCAATTGATGGTGAGAAAAGATTTCAGGATTATAATGTGACACCAAATAAGTCTGTTGTATTATTCACTTAAATTGACTAATTGAATTATTGATATATTAATTGACAAGATTAATATTTTGAGTTCTTACTCATCTATTCAAAAATTAATTAATTATACATATATTCTAATGTGAATTTGTCTTTGATTCTTAGATTCAAAGAATTTTACCTATCCACTGCTATTGTCATAAAGAATTATCACTTTCCATTGCAGATTCTTAAATAGTTTTCGACAGACAATTCGAGCTATGTACGTTTTATTGACGTCGGGCATGAAAAATTTCTTGACTGTCCATAACATCAAATTTGGGTGTGATAGAGAGTTAGACGCATTAACATGAGATGGAGGATGCAACTATTTGTCTATGGAATCGAATTTTGAAATGGCAGATGGCACGTGATAGATGGGATTAGTGTTCTATATAAATTTGATCACTTGTTTATAAATAGAATTTCATTCCACAAGAAAGAAAATATGAGTTGTTACTCATTTTTTGTGGTTATTAGGAATTTTTTATTTTTTATTTATTAATAAATAAATGGCGCATGGCCAATTTTAATTTATAAAAAGAAAAATTTTAAAAAGGATCAACACCCTAGATTCAAGAAGTTTGATTCGAAATTATTGAAGAAGATTTTTCCCAGATTCTTTGTGAGGTAGATTTTGCTTAATATGTGTAGCTAGAAAGAGATAATGGCTATCGCAGGGCATCCTAGTCAGTGAGTAATTCTCGAGATCGTTAGAATTAGACTCATGATGGACTCTGCACACGTCTACTACAGTAAGGGGACTAGGTCCCTTATCATAGAAACTAAGAAAGACATAAAGAAAATAACACAGAGATTTTTACCTCGAAAAACTCCTTTATCAAGGCAGAAATAACCAAGACCTGTAACACAGGATTTAAGCTTAGTTTCATTATCTTCGGGGAGCAACAAAGATTTAATCCCCTTCTTCCTTGCAAAGATAATGAAAAAATCCTCTTCAACTATGCAACAACTCTGTTCCCCACTAAACTAATCACCTCAGATCAGTCTAAACTTCAAATCTTCATCCCAACTAACCCTAGCTATGGATAAAGCATACACTCCCAAAAATGTTGAAAGAATATTAGGTTTCATTATAGATTCGGATCTGATTTACATTAGGATCACTAAGAAATAAAACTAATAACAACAAAACAAATCTTCTAAAAGCTTGAAAGCCATTGCTATTTTTTAGTCGTATTTCTAGAAGAACATTTCTACATTTTGTTGATGTGGAAGATAATCCTTCAAATTATCACACACTCAATAATATTCGTGCTCATGATATTTTGCAATTTCCTCCTTGGATCACCTGTACGTGGAATCATTCAATTGGCAATGGGCCTGCTGCACTGTTGCACTCAAGCACTTACCATAATTTGTTACTAGAAGTGTACTATGCTAAATGTGCTTCCAGTTGTAAGAACTAAGTACACCTGTCCATGTATAGAATGGGATCAGGTCCCATTCTAGAAGTTGTCAAATAATCAAAACTTCATCATAATAATTTTTTTCCTTTTTGATAATGACAAACATTGGAACAGGACGAACCAAGGTTCCCCCTATCAGCAATCTTCCCCTTTTTAACAATTTCTCATCGTCATTAATCTTCCCACGTTTCTAAAAAAATTCCCCCCTTCTAATTTCATAAAAAAGAGACGCAGTAAACCACAGTAAGTGACATACATGAAAAGGATAAACTCAAAGCAATAAGTAGCAATAACACATGATGAGAAAGACACATATAAAGGAACAAGAAAGATAGTCATAGCATTTATTTAATTAACAACAAGAAAGCATATAAACCATCGAAAAGAAAAAAGTATAAAACTGTCACCACCCAAGCCTAGGACCTAGACATGACACGACTAATGGGAACCTGAAGGGACCCCCAAATAAGCCTCTTAGCATATTATTTACATATCCTTGGTCGTTGAAGCAAAGTAAACAACAACAAGAATATAAACAAGGGAAAAGGGACTAAGGAAAGTCTTGACATTTATAAAGCAAAAAGAGTCAAAGCTCAAAATATAAGTATATCAATTATTCCAATAACACCTCTAAACATAGATTGGATAGGGGCGAAGTCACTTTCGGGCTCACCCTCATAGTATCAAAGATTAACAGAGAGAAATAACATAAGCAAGAGTAAAATAGATAGTGTCCCCAAACTTGAGCACTCACCAAAAGCTTATCTTCAGGATGCCAAATATAGCCACGGGGAGGATGATTGAAAGGTGCTTCAGTTTTTACATAGTAACATCATGTAAGCATAGAGTATGCGTTAGTACGTTTGAATGTACTAAGTATGTAGGATGCAATGCAACAAGACATAGGCAACATAGTCAAAATGCATAGTCATAAGCAATGGAAAAGTATAACCAATATGGCATGCATGATCAATGTTTGAGGTAAAACATGCTTGTAAAGAACATATTATCTATGTAGGAAGAGACCATATCTATGCAAGCTTTCCTTGAACTCCAAGGCATATCACCGCCCCTTCCCCCCTCCCCCCGGAAGATGATTAAGGTACATACCCCTCAACAAGGTAGTATGGGCATACCCCCCACCCACCCTCCTGACAAGGCAATTGAGATACATACCCCTCAACAAGGTAGTACAGGCTTACCACCCCCCGACAAGGCGATTGAGGTATTTACCCCTCAATAAGGTAGTACAGGCTTGCCACCCCCGACAAGGCGATTAAGGTATTTACCCCTCAACATGGTAGATACCTTGAAATCCATCATCAAATCTCCTAATAGATCATAGTTTCATAGATCAAAACATGTATAGTTTCAATAGGCAAAAATCACTTCATGGTACAAGCTTGAAATAGATAAACATGCATATTCAATCAATATTTCATAAACCCCAACATAGTTTGTAATCAAAACCCATAATACAAGATACCAATAGAAGATACAACTTGAAAACATGCAATTTTCATAAAATAGGAAGGTTGGGAACCACAGGTGAAGGGACCCAAAGGTTGAAATCCACATACCTCAAATTTGGGGATTTCCTTGATGAAGATTTGAATGAGAACTTGAAGCTTGAATGAAGTTTCTTGAGATCCGAAAATGAGTTGGGACACTTGAATATGGATAAAATATTTGGCTAAGTATTAGATAAGTGATATAGAGTTGAAAAATAGCTAAGTATAAGTGTTTTTACGCATGGGTGGGCATTGGCCCAAAGCCCCAATGCCTTAGGCCAAGATGAAAAAAATGAAGGAAAAATTAACTCTGCTTCCGCGACAGGTCTGAGTCGCTGAACCATGCCGCAGGACCAAAATACATTAATCCGCGTCGCGGTCTGGTCGCGGATCGCCACTGGATAAGCAAATTTTTGGAAAATGATTTTTCGCTACGGTTGCTCTAAAATCTGGGTTATATCATTACCCACTCAATTTTGCCTCCTGATCACGAATATGAAGTCGAATTTTCAATATCATGCATGAATTTTGAGATATACGAAAATTACAATCATGGGCTTGCCAAGTCACAATTTCAGGCACTTTTGGGGCATTTCAAAAACCAACAAACAATAGCCAATAAAAGGGAGAAAAACAAAAGGAATTTTCTTAGGAGGGTGGAGGTCTAGGATGAAGACCCTAAGAACAAGGGACAAACGACCATTTATTTCCTTATGTCTCTTCAACAACCTATCTTCGAGTTCATCAAACTTGGTAGAAAGTTGAGCATTATGGGTTCTCAAGGAAAAACTTTCCTCCGAACTAGGTCCACCTTGAGAAGCCTTAGCCAACTGTGCCTTCAAATATGCAATCTCAATGTCCTTTTTCACCAGCAGCATTGACATCTCCTCCATTTCATGCTTCAGTTGCTCTTGATTATCAAGTAGCTCAAACACTTAAGATTTCCCTTTTGTACCACTTCTACCTTCAACACACTCGCATTCAACCAATATGTGAAATGAAATGGCTTGCTTGATTGTACTCCTGACCTCTGTTCCCAACTTGATGTCATTGGAGATAAACACCCTGTTCAGTAAGTAGCCATATGCCAATCCACGCTTCTCATCTCGAAAAGTCATTATCTTTTGAATATGCTCTATTATGATGGTTGGAATATTGATGTTTTCCATTCTACTCAAACTCTCCATCAGGAACAAAACAGAGGCAGTGGCAACTGTGCGTTTCTCATATCTTGATAGCAATACTTTGTTGACAAACTAAAAGTAAAGCTGGAAAGTTCCCTTGATGAATTTTTTGGACACACTTGTCCTACTCAGCTTGCCAACTTTCCCAATTTCCAAAATAAAGTCTGAAGAAGGTGATACCTTTATGACAGACCTGATCCTTTTTATACCAACATTCAAAATAGTCCCCAAAATCTTCTCATCTAGAAAGACTCTTTGTCTATCACAACTATGTCAATATTGCCATCATCATTCAACCTCAAGTTGTAGTAAAGTTCTCTCACCTTCTTCTCATACAATACAAGAACTGACCATTCAAACAAATGAGACCATCCCTGCATTTCAACGGAATCTACCAGGTCACTCATTCCTGGCCTTCCAATAAACTTTGTATAAAAAACACAACCACTCAATATTATTTAAGCTCTTAAAATTTTCACTCTCTCTTCCCTTGAGAGTTTTGTCATAGTACTAGGTCCCTCCGATAATTCTTCACCATGTGCAACCTTAAAAAAACCGGTGATGCTTTTTCCTTTATCTTTTTCTTTGAAAACATTTGGATCATATTGTACAACCTTTCATTGTTGTGTATTTCATCTACCCTCTATCTTAGAAGGTTCCTTCGACATGGCATGCTTCTTCCCTTTCTTGACTATGGAAATTAGTTCCTTATCACTACTATGTTCTTCTTCCGAAGAAATATCAACAACATCAGTTTCAGTCAACCACAACCCTCTTCCCTTTTCTCCTATTCTCCACTATTCTAGATTTATCGGCCTACATTGCATCACTCAAGAGTATTCTCTGTGAACTCCTAGTGGGCATAGGACTAGATCCTTCCTTTTCGGTTGGAGCAACCTTCTCTTTTCCCTTTATAGAAAGAATCACCATTCTCCTTTGAATAGCCCAAATTAGAGGTCTATTATCATAATCATCATCATCCTTATCATCTACAAAAGATAGGTGTTTGATCAAATCAAGATTGAGTATCTTCAATCCTCTCACTAAAATCCTTCTCTACTTTTTGCGACCAACCCTTCACCACCGAATAGGTTTGCATTTTCACCTCTCATGGATGCCAAACTCTTAATGACTAGTTCCTCAGTGCCGACCAATATGTTTGACTTAGAGTTCTTTTCAACATGAAGATATCCATCACAGTTTTTCTTAGAGAAGACTAATAATGAGGAACCGAATTGGGATTTTGAGGCAAATATATCTTCACTCTCAGGCTGTGGTTTAGAAATTATGAAAGAATTAGGAGAAACATATTTGGGTGAGTTTAGTTCCAAAGTGGGAGAGTATGCTATGGTGAGAGTCTGAATCTCCGCAGGAGGATTGAGAGTGACTGGAGGCAAAGAAGAGGGTAAACTAGGGTTTTCACTTTGTCTATGGTGTAAGTTTGTTCTTCAATAATGTCGGGGTTAAGAGTAGGGAGATTTTCAGATTTAGACATGGTAAAGGCAGCCGATTCTAGGAGAGGGCACAAAGAAAAGGGGTTTGATATGGCTTGAAAATTGAAAATATAAATAAGAAGAAGAACAGAAGAAAAAAAGAATATATAGAAGGGAAAAGGTGTACTAGGTCCCAAAAAGGTACATCTAATCGAATAAACTAATTTGACAATGGTCAGAAAAAGGAGATAAGACACATGGCAATTGCGTCGATTTTATGACAACTTTAAAACAGTAGTAAGAATGCTAACCTTGAGTGAGGACCAGGTTTGTAAAATGAATTGTAAAATGAATGCGACTGCTTTAATTCTCCTACCTTTTTTTTTGTTTTGCTCAATCCCCTGAGCGTGTATACCTGCAGTAGGTACAAAGACAAATTTATCACAATCATGCATGGCACATATAAGGATACCTGCTTTCCAAATCATAGTCATCAAGGGAATTAAGAAAAGTGTTAGATCATTATGAGACCTTTAATAACCCAAGATTTATACTATTCTTCTCAAAGGCTTACTTAGAGGCTTTGTGAAAATATCAACAATTTGCTCTATCAGATTTGTAGAATTGCATAATAATATTTTCCTTCTCAATATTGTCTCTTAAGAAGTGATGTCTCACGTCAATGTGCTTGGTCCTTTTGTATTGAACTAGATTTCTAGAAATGTTAAGAGCACTAGTATTGTGACACAGAAGTGGTATAGAATGAGTAATCACACCAAAGTTCTTTAGTTGTTGTTTGATACACAATAATTGAGCACAACAAAAGGTTGCAACCACAAACTCTGTTTCAGCAGTATGAAGAGCAACTGAAATTTTTCTTTTTAGTTCCCCATGACACAAGACATGACCTTACGAAATAAGCCATTTCAAAAGTACTCTTCCAATCAACTTGATATCCAACATAGTCTGCATCAGCATATCCTACCAATTCAAAAGAATCACTCGCAGGATAATATAGGACGAGGTCTCATATTTTCTTCAAGTACCTCAAGATTCTTTTAGCAACTTTCAAATGTGACTACTTATGATTTGGTTGGAACTTTGAGCACATACCAATACTGGATACTATATCAGGACAACTTGTAGTCAAGTATAACAAAGAACCAATGATACCCCTATACATAGTTTCATTTACCGAGGAACCAGGTTCATCCACATCCAATTTTGAGTTGGTCCCCATTGGATTATCAATAGGCTTAGCATTCTCTATTTGAAAATTCTTCAACAACTATTTGATATATTTTTCTTAGCAGATATAAGTTTCATTGAGGATTTCTTGATTTGCAAATGAAGAGAAAAACTCAATTCACCTATTGCACTCATTTCAAATTTACTTCTCATTAGATTTGAAAATTTTTCACATAGAGAATCTGAAGTGGCCCCAAAAATGATCTGGATTATGAGCAGATCCCCTCCTCTTGTCTTAAAAAATAAAATGTTGTCAATTTTTTCTCTTTTGAAACCAATATCTAGCAAGAATTTTGATAGTCTCTCATACCACGCTCTAGGTGTTTGTGAGTCTATGGAGAGCCTTATCCAATTTCAACACATGATTAGGTTAATCAATATCTTCAAAACTAGGAGGTTGATTGACGTACACTTCTTGTTTCAAGTACCTATTCAGGAAGGCACTTGGGACAAACATTTGAAATATCTTAAAACCAATGAAGGCTACAAAAACTAGGAGAACTTTTATTACTTCCAGTCGTGCCACTGGAGCAAAAGTATTATCATAGTAAATCCCTTCTTCCTGGTTATAACTTTGAACCACCAATCTAGAATTGTTTTTGACAATAGGACCATATTCATCTGGCTTATTTCTGAAGACCTACGTGGTCCCTATGATGGTCTTGTCAGCATGTTTAGGGACCATATTCCACATTTTTACTCTTTTCAATCTGATGTAGCTCATCTTGCATCAAATTAACCCAATCTGTATCCTTCAAGGCTTCCTTGAGATTTTAAGGTTCAGTGGATGAGATAAATATTGAGTAAGAAACCATGTTTCTTATCTTGGATTTGGTTTGAATGTTTGATATGTTGTCAAAATACAATATTTTTGATGCTTGAAAACTTAGGATTTTGTGTGTTCTCAAAACGATGCTAATAGATTTGATGTGTTTTTATGTTTGCTTTGCAGGATTATAGGGATTGGCATGATTTTGGGCTAAGTGTGTAGAAGTTGACGTTTTTGTTGTTTTACGACACCTTTTACGGACAGTGGAAGTTTCCATGAGTTGTCGAGGTAGTTTCGTAGCAAAATCCAGTGAAGGAGAGAATTTTTGAAGTTAAATCTACGAACATGCAGAGGAGCCGTAAAACTATGTACGAGATATAGATATAGTTTCGTACCCTAAGGATCAGAAAGTGGGGAGTTGCTGAAAAGTCATCAGATGAAACCCTTCATGAGTCGTATGTCTTTGTATGGCCTGTAGATAGGTCTCATAGAAGTCAGACCCAGAGTAAAAGATGAAGTCCACGAAGCCCCCACTACGGGCCGTAGAACTTTATACGGCCCGTAGAGATGGTCGTAGAGCCTGCTCAACCGAGTTCTTCTATTTTGATTTGGTTTTGTATTTTAAATGCTATAAATAGGTTTTTTAGGTTATTTTCTAGTGCGTAACCAGAGAGAATCAGTAGAGAATGTGAGAAACATTGTGAGACACTTAGAAAATAATATTTTGTGATCTAATCCATACTTGTAATTTTCATTGAAGAGATTGAATTTCTTGTTCTTAATTTTATTCTTGTAAGTTCTTAATTATGCCATTCAATATCATGATTCTTGCATCTACAATGATGAGTAGCTAAATCCTCAACTAGGGTTGTGGGAACCATGAAAAACTAACAAGGTAAAATTAGATAATTCATAATTCTTGAAAAGTGTGCATGCATGTATTAATTAATACTCTTCGTTTTGATTCTTTTTAACAGTGGCCAACACTAGAACTCGCATAGCATTACTGATTGGACCAAGGTAGCGTTGAATATGAAAAGAGATTAATTAACAAAATTTGATTGATGTTTCTCTTCTAATCAACTAAACTGGATCAAGGGTAGGTTGTACTGGAACAATAGGTAAGGGTTAGTAATATCGTATTACGGGGATGGATCAAGTAGTGAAATTTACTTCTCACCTGGATCAAAGGGCTTGGTAAACTTAACTTACCGTTTTGCATGCTACACATAAAAAAGAATGTGATTATCTGGTAATATCAAGTTAAGGAATCATGGGGAACACTATACCCTAGTTACTCTTCTTATTGGTTTCACACACTTGTCTTAGTTTAGGATTTCTTTCTACAGGTTTATAAACCCACCCCTTTGGAGGGATAAGTAGGTAATCAACTCGAATTGCTTGAAATTACTCTAAGTCTACCATATTTCCTGTGGATTCAACCCTAACCTTGATTAGGTTATATATCTTGACAACAACCGCTTTAACTAGCTTGGGAGACATCAAGATTTTAGCGCCATTGCTGGTAAATACAGCTAGACTTGTTTAATTTGAGTAGTTTGGAATTAATCCTTATTTCCCCTAATTTACATTTTTATTGTTTTTATTTTTGTTTTCAATGTGCAGGTGTAGTGTATGCACAACACTTGAAGTTGAGGCATTCCTTGACTACGTTTGACCGAGAGATCTAAATAATGTTGAGAAGAATGGACTAGGACAGTGTGAACAACACTGCAAATAACGCAATGAATGCACCACTGAACCTAAACTGAACCAGAATGAGAATGATAATAACCCACCTCTCCTTGAGAATATTGATCCGCGGCCACAGGATCTTAATGTCAATGCTCATACATGGAATCAATATCAATCCTATGGCGATAGATGTCACTGGAGCTATTGTGTTACAGCCACTAACAGATGATACAAAGTTTGTTGTTTCGAGTGGCTTACTCTAAATGCTGCAGAATCATGGGGTGTTTATGGGCCTACCATCAGAGGATCCGCATAACCATCTACACAATGTAATCATTGTCTGTAAGAATGTGATGGTAAACTAGAATCTATCTGTGGATACTATTGGGATTTGTGTCTTCCTATTGTCTATAACAAGCAATGCAACATTCTGGTTATATGAGCTCCCACATAGTTCGGTCACTAGGTGGGATGAATTGTAGAAGGCCTTTTTAGAGAGGTTCTTCCTGAGATCGGAGAAGTTGAGGTTGAAAGACCAAATCAACAACTTAGAGAAACTTTCTGGTGATTCGATTGGTACCACGTGGGAGAGGTTCATAAAGTGTTTAAGAAATGTGCCTGACCACAAGATCATGGATGATGCCTTAGTGGAGGTCTTTTACCGAGCCCTGGACGAGAATAGCCAACCATGTGTTGATGCCATCATGGGTGGTGCATCTTTAGATCAACCATTTTCAAAGATTGCTGCGAAGCTGGAAAAGTTGTTCAAGACAAATTATGCATGGAACGAGGGATAAGTCGACACTAAAGAGTTCATATGCAGTCAGTACTAATTCGGCATAAACAAAAATAAATAAGGAGATGATGCAAGAGCTTGCTCAGATAAGTACCAATATGAAATTATTGATGAAGCACAACCAAGAACATGTGATTGCAACTGCTCATCAACCTTCATGAGCACCCACGTACGAGGAGCCTTACTATGAGGAGGACGCTTACTTCGTCGCTGATCAGATGGGGGGTTTTTGGACCAACAGCCAAGGGTCCAATCAGGACTATTGGCGCCAAGGTCAAGGAAATAAAGGTCAGAACTATAATATGGATGGTGCCTTTAGAGACAACAATCGATGAGGGTACTATGATAGAAAGAGGGGAAATGATATTAATGTTGATTTGGGATACAGATATGGTTACAGGAATGTTCTGTATGTGCCACCACATAATAGAGATTTGAGTGCTTGTAACTCTAGAGTTGAGAAGAAGTTTGATCGTCTGTTGAAGAAGGCTGGCACACAGGATGAGACCTTGAGGGGGATGAAGTCAGACATCTCCAGCATTAATCAGAAGATTGAGTCTCATTTTGTTGCTATCAAGCAGCTGGAGTAACAGTTCGGCCAAATATCAACTTAACTAAACCAGTGAAAGAAAGATACATTGCCATCAATATAGTTCAAAATCCAAAGAATGAGAGGCAGTGTATTGTGATGACTACTCGTGGTGGTAAGCAGACCATTGATCCTCCAATGACAGTTAATGATGATGATGTTCGTGAGAAGATAGCTGAGGTAAAAGATGTAGAGACTGGAGATGATCTTGCCAGGGATAGGGTGAGTGATGTTGCAGAGATGCCATAGAAGTTAAAATCCATTCCTAGACCTCCTCCTCCCTTCCCTCAAAAAATCAAAAAGAAAGAGGAGGAAGGTAAATTCAAGCACTTTCTCTCAACTCTCCATCAACATTCCTCTCATTGAGGCACTAGAGAAAATGTTAGGGTATGCTAAGTTCATGAAGGACTTGGCACAAAGAACGGATTGTAAGCCAGGAGCTCTTCCAAGAGCTTCAACATTACAGTGCAATTGTTACACGGTCTTTAATCCAAAAGCGAGAAGATCCATGCGCATTCACCTTACTCTGCACTATTAGAGATGTGGAATTCGCAAGGGTATTATATGATCTTGGTGCCAGTATAAATCTGATACCCCTTGCAGCCTTTAAGAAGCTAAGACTGAAAGTCCCTACCCCAACAAGCATGTGATTGTTGATGGTTGATCAAACAGTAAAGAAGCCTGGGGGGATACTATATGGTGTCCTTGTTAAAGTAGAGAAATTTATATTTCTCGCAGACTTTATAACCCTTGATTGTGAAATCAACTTCGAAGTTTTAATCATCTTGGGAAGGCCCTTCCTAGCCACTGGGTGAGCACTAGTGGATATAAAAGTCGGCCAACTCAAGTTCGATTGAATGATGAAGAAGTTATCTTCAATGTCTGTCATCCGATGAAAAGGCCAGATGACCTGAAGGCCCTTCCTAGCTACTAGGCAAGCACTAGTGGATATGGAAGTCGGCCAACTCAAGTTACGATTGAATGGTGAAGAAGTTATCTTCAATATCTATCATTCGATGAAGAGGCCAGATGACCTGACGATGGATGTTTGGGCATTTGGTGAAGTCTGAGTAACCAAGTTGTCCAAGTCGTGCCGCGATAATAAATCAGGCGCTACTTGGAAGGCAACCCAAAATGTTTGATATAATAGTTGTAGTTTTGTTTTGTTTTTAGCTTTTGGACTTGTAGGTAGTTTAATTTTTAGTAGTTTGATTGTAATTTTTGGGATATCGAACTGGTGACATATAGGGTAACAGGCTGCTTTAGAAGAATATGCAGGTAAAGACCAAGTCAGCCATCTTGGGCTGAAAAGGCAATAAGAAGCACTTCTACGACTGTTCTATGGTTCGTATGTCAAACTACAACTCTTACACTAACTCGTAGAGAACACTTCCAGTGAGCAAAATTATGTACACTCCAACCCACGAGCCAACTTTACAGCCCATATATAAAACTCCAGGTCGTGATTGGGGCTCATAGACTCCAGGTATGTTTTTAACCCCTATGTTTTACTATTATATTTTGTTCATTGAGGACAACACAAAATTTTTTGATGGGATATGGGTAGTTATAGTGAAGTCTGAGTAACCTTGGCCTATAACTATCCCAAATTTTGAATTCGAGGGGTTTTCTTGTTTGTGTTCTTTTTCCCCAAGGATATTTACTTTCTGTTGAACCGGCATATTTAGAATGTGTAGGTAGTATTAGTAGCATGTAGTACTGTGGTCAATGGAATATGTTTGTTTTTGTGTGAAAAATAATACCTACCAGAAATTTGGTTTGTTAGTTAGTCTTGATAGCAATTATGCATGTTTGATTGTTTGACAGTGCTTGTTATGATAAGTCATGTTTAATTATGATGAAAACATGATTAAAGAGTCTAGGTTAATAGTGTAATCAGTGTCATGTGTGTGTGAGTTTTCTTTGCTAAATTCTTATGTTTTGTTTCAATTCAGAACTTGCCATGTTACTCTGACTTACACCTTGTTTGGATGGTTGTTATGCATTGTATCATAATGTAGTGTATGGTGTTGTATTGTATTGTATTATATCATATTATGTTCTTCCAATCACTACGGTGTTTGGAAATATTGTATTATTCTTCGTCCTTACATAATGTCATGCATCCATAATTGAAATGATAAACCTACGAGAAATTGAAGGGTATGTGGTAGATACCATAAAAAGATAGGGTAAATGATAAAGTAGAATATTAAATAAATAAAGTCAAAAATGAGAAGAAGATATTAAAGTAATGATACAACCACACCAAATCGGTCATTACACAAAATGGGTCTTTTCGTCATTACCTAACGATGAAATTAAAAAATATGAAATGATAGAATTTAAATAATAATCAAAACAAATATTGTATTTAAACTAACAATATAATATAATACAACAGGTGTAATTATCCCAATGTCTGAGCCTTGCATGTACCCTTTTCTTTGTAAAGCCTAAGTTACCTAGTCTTGTAAAATCCTAAAATCGGCCCTAGCCCTTCCTTGAATATTGTGCACCTTGACTAAGGCAAAAATTTTAAGTTGAGGGTGGCTATTAAAAGTGACCCTAGTTCATAGGTTTGATATTGTGCACCTCGACTCAGACAAAAAGCTTAAGTTGAGGGTGGTTGGTGTAATGGTACTCATATAAAATGAGGTGGAAGCTAGTGATACATGGAAAAGGGGATAAAAATGTGTTATGGGTGCAAGAAAAATGAGTAGATGCCTAATCAATGAGCTAAAAAGAAAAATAATGTGAAAACAAAAGGCAAAGAGCTAAAAAAAAATGAGAGTGAGGCACCCAGAAAAGATTGCAATAGGATAAGGGGAGAATTGAGTGAAAAAATGACAAGTGTTGGTAGGCAAAACTATAGAATAACGCAATATCAAGGAGGATTGTTAGTCACTATGCTCTCAAAACATCATACCAAAGCCCCCTGAGCCTACGTCACAAACCAAGAAAGTCTTATAGTGTATCCTAGTCCAAGTAGTTGATGGTCATAGTCGTGAGTATAAGAACAAGCATATGGTATTGAGCATGACATTTGAATATCTTTTGTGAGAGTAAGTGATTTTATGTAGTCTCAAGCATTGAATATGAAAATATCCTCATGAGTAGGACATGGGACTTCTTTCTGTGAGGGCGCTTGTATTGCATTGCTGACATTGGACTAATTCAGTGATTGTTGCTTATCATTAATTACCTTGCTTGTCATAGTTGCACTGTCATATATATATTGATCTGTATTAGTTCGCTTGATAGCTATCTGATATGCATTTATGAGTGTTGTGGGTATCTGCCCTTGAGTTTAAGATGATTTGTGCCATTAGATTGAGGTCCATGTGTTACTGTACTACTTATGCAGATTGAGTCCATCGCTTGAGGATAAGCAACAATTTTAAGTTGAGGGTGTTGATATGCTGTCAAAATACAACACTTTTGATTGCTTAGAACTTGGAATTTTGTGTGTTCTCAAAGCGATGTTAGTAGATTTGATGTGTTTTTATGTTTATTTTGCAGGATTACAGGGTTTGGCATGATTTTGGGCTAAGTATACATAAGTTGAAGTTTTCGCTGTTCTACAACACCTTTTACTGGCCGTGGAAGTTTTCACGAGCCACAGAGTTAGTTTCATAGCAAAATCCAGTGAAGGGGAGATTTTCTAAAGTTGAATCTATGAATATGCAGAGGAACCATAAAACTATGTACAACGTAGATATGGTTTTATACCCTGAGGATCAGAAAGTAGAGAGTTACTGAAAAGTCATTAGACGAAACCTTTCATGGTTCGTAAGTGTTTATATGGCCCGTAGATAGGTCTCATAGAAGTCGACCCCAAAATTAAAGATGAAGTCCACGAAGCCCCAATAACGGGCCGTAGAACTTTATACGGCTCGTAGAGATGGTCGTAGAGCCTGTCATTCTCCTATTTTGATTTGGTTTTGTATTTTAACTATTATAAACAGGTTTTAGGTTATTTTTCAATGTGCAACCAGAGAGAATCAGTAGAGAACGTGAGAAACATTGTAAGATACTTGGAAAACAATATTTTGTGATCTTAATCCATACTTGTGATTTTCATTGAAGAGCTTGGATTTCTTATTCTTAATTTCATTCTTATAAGTGCTTAATTATGTTATTTAATATCATGATTCTTACATCTAAAATGATAATGAGTAGCTAAATCCACAACTAGGGTTGTGAGAATCATGAAGAACTAACAAGGTAAAATCGAATAATTCGTAATTCTTGGAAAGTATGCATGCATGTATTAATTAATTCTCTTCATTTTGATTGCTTTTTAACGGTGGACAACATTAGCACTCGCCTAGTGTTACTGACTGGATCAAGGTAGTAATGAACAGGAAAAGAGATTAATTAATAGGATTCGAATGATATTTCTCGTCTAATCAACTAAATTGGATCAAGGGGAGGTCGTCTTGAACAATAGGTGAGGGTTAGTAATGTTACTTTACGAGAATGGATCTACTCACATAGTGAAATTTACCTCTCCCTCGATCAAAGGGTTTGGTGAACTTAACGTACCGTTCTGCATGTTACACACTAGAAAAGAATGCAATTATTTGGTAATATCAAGTTAGGAAATCATGGGGAACACTATACCCCAATTACTCTTCTTACTGGTTTCACACACTTGTCTTAGTTTAGGATTTCTTTCTACAGTTTTATAAAACACCCCCTCCCCTTTGGGGAGATTAGTAGGTTAATCAACTCGAATTGCTTGAAATTACTCTAAGTCTTCCATATTCTTTGTGGATTCGACACTAACCTTGGTTAGGTTATATATCTTGACAATGACTGCTTTAACCTTGAAAAAGGAGGTGTATATTAGGCGACATCAATGCCGGAACTAAAAGAGAGATGACATTATCAAGTGGATGAGAAAACTAATGCTTCCAAGTGGACTTTATTGGCATCTGGTTTCCTTTATCGTCTTCAACATCTCTATCATCAGCTTCAACACTTCTATCATCATTAGTATCAATTTCACCTACTCTATCTAGTCCTTGTTCACCAGCAGAACTAGGTCCCTCCGCAAGAATATATGCACCTTCAAGAAAATCAAGACCACTATTATCCTGATTTTGATCATGACTTCTAGTCAACATGAACTCTATCTTTGTAGAACTGTAATAGTTTCTCAAATTCATCTTCATCCTTCAATTTTTCAAGCTCATCAGACTCATCAAACATAACATGAACACTTTTTTCTATACATTGAGTTCTTTTGTTAAAAACCTTGTATGCTTCGCTAGAAGATGAGTATCCTACAAACACTTCTTCATCACTTCTTGCATCAAACTTGCCAAGATCATCTTTGCCATTGTTGAGGACAAAATGCTTGCACCCATGGGTTCTTAAATAATTCACCTTGGGTTTTATGTTATTCAGTAGCTCATAAGGAGTTTTGTTAAGGATAGATCTGATCAACCACCTATTGGTCACATAGCATGCACTGTTCACAGCTTCTACCCAAAAGTTCTTTGGAAGACTTGAATCTATCAACATGGTTCTTACAATATCTACCAAGGTCATATCCTTGCTTTATATTACATCATTCTCTTGAGGAGTTATTCCATTTTCTGCACAAAAGACATCCATTTTGTTATTTTTCAAATTAAGTTCCATGATCTGATGATCCCTATAACCTTGTAGTGTAGCTTTGATGCAATCATTTCCACGCATATTATCAAAACATCATATGTTTCATCCTTAGACCTTAAAAACATAGTCCAAGTGAATCTTGAATAGTCACATAAAATCACCAGAATATACTTCTTCATACCTCTACTTTGAATCTTAACAGGTCCACATAAGTTCATGTGAATCAATTCAAGAAGTCTTGTAGTACTAACTTGTTTCTTCTACTTGAAAAAGGATCTGGTTTGTTTATCTTTTACACAAGATTCACAAATCTTATTATCAGCAAACAACATTTTGGGTAGGTCACGGACCAGGTCCCTGGCCATAAGTTTGTTCAACAAAGAAACACTGACATGACCAAGCCTTCAATGCCATGGATCTACATTCTCACTTTGAGCACTAAGACATATAGATCATCGACCTGCACAATATGCTACATACATGTTTTTTACTCTTCTTGCAATTAGGATCACTTTTTGAGAGGTTAAATTCATGACAGTACATTTATCAGAACAAAACTTGATCTCATTTCCCTTACTACAAATTTGAGATACACTCAATAGATTATACTTCAATCCATTTACATAGTAAACATTTTCAATAGAGTGTTCCAAAGACTTTTCAATTCTTCCAATACCCAATATGTATCCTTTTTTACCAATTTTCAAAAGAGACACTTCCACGTTGAAGTGTCTTGAGTGATAGGAAGCTATCAACATCTCCAATCATGTGTTCTGAGCATCCACTATCCATGTACCAACACTGACTGTGATTTCCTCTACTTACATGCACATAAATCACTTATTAGATTTGGGGACTTATATAAGTCTGAGTCCCCAATAAGCAAACAAAGGAGTAATAAGTGTTCTTCTTGTCCAGTAAGCCAAGACCATTTTCTTCACTTCAGAAACAATTTTTTATTTTAAAATAGGATCAAGTTGAGTCTTGGACTTCTTCTGTTTGGCATATTTGAAAGGACTTTCTTCTGCTCTCTTTAGGGCAGGGTAACCTCTTTTAAGATGCCTATTTCTTCCACAATGAATGCAAAGAAAATTATCGGTCACAGTGACATACTTGTTGTGGGGGTCATAAGAAGGATCTTTTTCACATAACCAAGACACTTTCCAATGTAAACTCCTGATTGGTAAGATTATCTAAGATTCTTGAAAAGGTAGTCTACTTGAGTGATTTATCCAATTATTCTTTAGCCCTGACCAGGTCCCTTTCTAAAGTAATATTTCTTTCTAAGGCTAGTTCATCTTTAATTTGGCAGCTTTTACCTTTTCTTCTAACTCGAGCTTAAATCTACGAATTGTACTTTTCTCATTCAAATTATTTGTGGACTCCTTCATCATTTTCCCTCAAAATATATAACTTCTCCATTTTAGACAATTGAGTTACCAAAATGATTATTTTTATCGTGAAAAATGTCTACTATTGTTCAAAACATCCCTTTTTAGTCATCAACACATAAAGAATCAACCAACACAACAGCTAACTTTTTCAATTTTTAAGAGAATAGACATTTGGATTTTGTTTAACAACTTCAACGGCCACCTTATCATTGTCTTCATCTTCATCATCAGATGTTACCATGAAGGAAAACATTGAGTTGAACATGTCATCATTATATTGATGGATAACATAATTGCATCACCAGGATGTTTAGATTCTTTTGATTTGCTTGAAGAGTTTTCCCAAACACAGAGAGCCTTCTTCACAATTTAATCTGTTGCAGCTCTTCTCGGGGATTTTATAGGAACCTGATCCTTCTTCTTATCTTTGTCTCCACCTATCTTGACATATTCCTTGTACTTCTACTTGTGCATAGGATAATCTCTGAGGTAATGTTTGTGGTATAAATCAGTTGTGTTAGCAGGTTTTCTTGAGCCTCCTTTCTGAAACCATGCTTCATGACAATTTTCTTGAACATTCTAGTCAAAGAGGCCATATTAATGTCTCGTTCACTATAATCACTAGGAGACTTGTCTTTCTAAGGTTCCTTGTTAGTGAGATCTTGTTGCCTATTAAGCTCATGGATTTGAAGGTTACCAATCAACTAATCCATAGTGAGAGTCTTCAGATCCTTTGCTTCAATGATAGTATCAACTTTCCTATCCCAGGATTTAGGAAGCACCCTGAGAATATTTCTGATTTGTTTAGTTGTGCTAATAGGTTCTCCTAGACAACTAAGTTCATTAATGATTAAGGTGAACCTGGTATGCATCTTTTAAATGGACTCACCCTCCTTTATAGTGAAACTATCATATTGACTTGTCAACATGTCAACTTTCGGTTCCTTCACTTGAACAGTACCAACATGAGTTGTTCTTAAGCAATCCCAGATTTCGTTGGTTGATTCACAAGAAGAAATTCAATTATACTCATCAAGTCCTATATCACAGACAAACTTTTTAGCCCTATAGTTCTTTTCAACCTTCTTCCTACCAGTTTCATCGTATTCTCTTCGAGTCTTTGGAACCAACCTTGTGATATCTCCTTCTTTGACTTCATTCATTGACATATGTGGTCTATCAAGAATGATGTCCCACAATTCACTATCCTCTGGCATGATGAAATCATGCATTCTAGTCCTCCACCAACCATAGGGTTGACCATTAAAATGAGGAGGTCTGGTTGTGGATTGTCCTTCTTCCAATTTATAGAAACAACCATTTGTTACAGGATTTCCTCCAAGTTTTAGCCTTTTAGAGAGTTCAAGCTCTGATACCAATTGATGGACTGCACACGCTTACTATAGTAAAAGAATAGGCCCTTTATCACAGAAACTAAGAAATACCAAAAAAAAAAAATACATAGACTTTTACATAGAAAATTTCCAAGGGAAAAACAACCATGACCGGTTACACAAGCTGTAAGCTCATTTTCACTATCTTTAAGGAGTGATAAAGATTACAAAGTATTGCAACCTAAGGACTAAATGTCACGACCCAACCCAGGAGTCGTGACTAGTGCCGACTAGGCACCCAGACAACACAAATCCAAATTCCCAAGATTAATGGCTGACGATTCTATCAAAAATTCGGCAGAGTTTCCTCTGTTTTACTGACTGACCGCACCTGCAGACAGAATCCAAGCACATAACAAACATATATACATATACATACGCGGGCCGACAAGGTCACCGCTGCGGTAGAATTGCCCAAGAGAAACATCATACATACCCGGCCGTAATGCAGGCACAAACCCATACCCACAAGTATCCACAGACTTCTATACAAACAGATACGAACAAACTGAATCATAGGACGGGACAGGGCCCCGTCGTACCCTCGAATATACATAAGTA
>JAPFFP010000094.1:8273683-8284847 GCA_026153255.1 Solanum medicagineum | reverse complement strand
TCGCCATCGTTTCCTGTCCGTTCTGCATGAGATAAATATGTTTTAAGTAAAACTGTTGCATTTGATAACTTCCTACAAGTTTGTATTTGATACCTCTGTTATTTGTCTAAGTCATATGTTTCTGCTTTGTATGCTATTCGCTTTACATACTCGGTACATTTCCCGCACTGACCCCTTCCTTCGGGGGGGGCTATATTCATGCCCGCAGGTACCGACGTACAGGTACGAGACCTGCCTACATAGGATCCCCGTTCCAGCTTCAGCCCTCTTTCATTCAGGAGTAAGCTTTTGGGTAGACTCTCGTGTGGATATGATGTTTTGATCTAATATGTATAAATGTTTCGCTTCCTACTTTGTCTATTCGTTTAGAGGTCTGTGGATACCAGTGGGAGTGGGATGTAAGAGCTAATGTCTTATGTATGTCCTTCTGTATGTCTTTCTGTGTGTTTTGGAATTCTATTAGGCGGCAGGACCGCAGCGGAGACCTTGTCGGCCCGCACATATGTTTTGATATGCCAAGGTTATGTGTTACTATGTTATTGTCTGGGAGCTGCTGTATTTTCTGTGCAGGCGAGGTTAGTCCATATTACAGAGGAAACTCTGCCGAAATTTCTGCTAAATATGTGTATTTAGTAATCGGGTTTTGGGAGATAAGAACATTCAGGTGCCTCATCGGCACAAGTCACGGCCCCTGGGTTGGGTCGTGACACATATTGTGCATCATTTTTTCTATATCAACAGTTTATATGTATTGTTTGTATCAATCATTCAGGAAAATTGAAAATCATGTAAATATTTTGATTGTAATATAAAGATAAGTACCTCCATGAATATGATAGACAAGAAAGTCTCAAATTTTGATTTCTGTCCAACAACTTGCCAATTCAGGATTCTTGGGATGTGATTCCCTTGTTTGTTTAACAGCAAAATCTTCGGCAACTTTTGAAAAGCACTTGTACATCCAAGCGTTAAGAGCGTATGACATGTCATATAATCGATAAAGCTGTTTTCCAACATTAAAGTTCTTCCTGAAGCTTTTAATTAGTCTATGATACACATAAATCCCCCATGAAAATCGTACATAAGTGTCATCCTCAACCATGTGAAAGTCATCGACGAGAATAGGAGATTCTGACAATTGGAAGTACAAGAATGTGTGAATGAAGTATAGAATTATCATTCGAAAGGCTTCTTCATCATTATCCCACTGACCCATCATGAAGTGAGAAGTTAGACGACCTTGGTTGACATTTAGATTTGGCTCAAAAAAATATTTCTACATCAGCTTACTAGGGAGGGCATCGTTGTATCAAAAATCACTGACGTTGCCGGTGCACTTCAGTCCAGTGATGATTGAAAACTCTTTCTGACTGAATACAAGTACATCACTCTTACCGTATCTAATGTGCATTACATCTTCATTTTCGTGCTCAATCTCCATCAATAGAAAACACTTCATTATTTGACCTTGAAAACTTGCCATGGGCATGTCAAGATAAGGGCCAAAAATAAACTGACAAAACAAGTCTAATGCAGTTTCACTAATGGATGCTTTGATGTCTACAATATAATCCCATATGTTTGTTACTCCAAACCTTAACGAATGCCTAGGAACTTTCTTTATGACATAGTTTATACCCTATATTGATATAAAATTTTCTAAATTTTATTCAAACGGAATATCAATTGTTGTAGATGCTAAAAAAAACTGCACAATAGATGTAATAACAATGAACAACACATTGTTATTGATACAAGTATATACATGATACATGTGAATTCATTAACATTTGTATCATTTGCAACATGTATCATTATTAATAAAGTTATATAAAATGTAAGATATTGATACAAATAAATTAGACTTTTTTCCAACTGTTGATACAATAGATAGTGTGTTGATACAAGTCTGGATATATTTCCCAATACTAAAACATGAACTGCGTGTTGATACAAGAATCAAATAACAAACACATAACATACTGATACAGTGTTGAAAAAAATAGAGAAAATTACTTTTGATTTATTGATCATTGATACAAACAAATATTTGCTACACACGCTACGTAACTGATACAAAAATTAAAAAAAATCTTTAATGACATTCAACAGGCACTAGTTCACTCCATCCAATGCAATAATTTTGATACAAGATTTGTTTGAACCAAAAAAAAAACAACCCTAAGAAAAATGGTAACCTTTGGCAATGGTGGTCATGATGTCACTTTGGCAGGTTTCCTAGGCTTCTTTATAGATTTTTTGTCCTTTTTTGCTGGGGAGTCATTTTTCTTTCTTTTCCTCAACTTATTTTGTGATTACATACTTGATTTTGGTGTGGTTGCTTCAAAATCAACATCCATGGAGTCGAATGCTCATTTTTTTCTAGTGTCTGATGACTCCGCAACATCATTTTGATTTTTGTTTGATTCATTGATTTGATCATTATATGTGGGTTTGTTTGTTGTGTGGTGTGAGGATGATGGGAATCCTCCATAGCCATGAAGAATATGGGGCAGAGAAGATAACTTGTTGGAATGGAATTGGTCGTAGAATGAAAAATAGGGAAAAATCGTGTATTAGTATAATATTAAGTTTTTAGAATTATTTTTTAATATAATGTTGAAAAGATAATCAATCAATTAATAAGGAAAGATTAAAACTGACGTCTAATTAATAGGCGTCAGCGGCGGGAATAGAAGCAGCGGCGTGGAAGCGTATCAATAAAAGTGTGGGAGAAATTGAAAAGATGGAAAAAGTATAATTAAAATAAAGAGTTGATATTTTTTGAAAGTACACAAATATAAGTCGTGTATTAGTATAATTTTTCTATTAAAATTTGTCCCCTTAATATTAAAATTTGTGTGCTGGCGTTATGCTGATATCAGCAAATGCTTGTATGATATACCAATAGGGTATATATATACCAACAAAGTATCACAGATGAATAAACTCAATCTTATATGATACCTATATGATATCAATATACTAATGAAGATCACAAAAATATATTTTCTACTCATTTAAAATTTAATAAATAAATTTGTATTTTTAATAATTTTCTCTTAATTATTTTATTTATTAAAAAAAGAGCTCAAAATTATATGATACCGATAGGATATCAATATACTAACGGAGTATCACAAAAATATATTTTCTACTAAGTTAAAAGTTTGATAAATAATTTTGTAACTTTAATAATTTTCTAGTCCTATATGATATCGATATGGTATAAATATACCGACGGAGTATCATAATGAATATATTTTCTACTAAATTAGAATTTAATAATTTTTTTTATTTATTTTTTTTTAAAAAAACATAATCTTATATACTAACTGGGTATCAATATACCGCCAGAGTATCACAAAGGATTGAGCTCATTCTATATGATACCGCTATGGTGTATATATACCGGTAAAATATATTTCATAGTATTTATGTCGACGTCAGCGTGAGGAAAAAAAAGTGATAAATGGGTAGAAAGGTAAATAGTTTGAGTCATGGGTCCATTAAGAGTAAATAGTTTAGATTGGGTCTATTAAGGGTAAATAATTTCAAATTACGTTTATTTTGTGTACTTTTTCCTAAAATTAAATAAAGAAAAAAAGGGGCGTGTTTGGTCAAAAATAAAGTCAAAACATATTTTTTTCTCCCACTCCAACCCCTTCTCCTACTTTATGCTATTCTTCTCCTTCACACAATCCTACTTTTCTTCTCTCTCACTTTTCTTATGCACACATTCTTCTTGCTATGGCTTATGAAAAAAATATATGACAATTTTTTGAGGAAAAAACAAGATTGGGGGTAGAATTCATTGTCAAATCGAGTCAAATCTTCTTCTCGATTTCAGTGTTATTTTTTATCTTCTTATATGTTATTTTCCATCTTCCTTCTTGTTGTAATTGGGTTTTGCTTCGATTGTTTTCTCTCTGTGTTGCTTGGGCTGATTTTCTTTCTTTTTTTTTCTTGTATTTTCACTTGGATGAAAAGGTGAAGACTTGGGAGCATAGTCATCCCCATCTGGTAGACGCTTAGAAGCAGGGGATGGGAATTAGATGATTCATTTATCTAAGTACCAATAAGAACCCAATGTTCTTAGATCGAAGCGGGATATTTACTCTATTTCATGTCGGAGATTTTCGAGGTTTAAGAAAGAGGTTTCTTACCTTCGTATCAACTTTTTTTAAAAGGGTGAAGAATTTTGTTGGGTTCTTTAGTCAAAATTAGAGTTTCGAAATTGCGGATTGATTCTTGAATTGGGACTTTAAGGGAAGTTATTACTGAAAATTTATGATAATAATTGTGATGAATTTCAATGGTGGCAATGGTGATGACTTGATTCTGAAGATGAATTTATTATGGTTGTTACCAATTTTTTTATGGGGGCGGTGATTGTGGGAAGATTTTGATGGTGAATTTAACTGTGAGTAGTAAAATATATGATGGTAGAGATGTAAATATGGTTATAATGGCAACAATGGTGGTGGGTTCATGATGTATAAGGAAGAAGAAGCAATTTAGGTGACATGAATTTTTTTTCTGAAATCTGACACAGTTGTTGACATGGCAGTGATGTAGTGATGATGTGGCGCGAGTGTGAAGCACTCTCCTTCATGTAACTAGTTGTATGTGCGTCAGGGTGGAAATAAATTAACTTTTAAGTGATTCAAGTGTGCGATAGGTTGCCTCAATAGTTAAAGTATGTAATCTACTTTTCGGTACAACTTTGGGCATGAATTTATGCTTTTTCCCTTTAAGATTACTCACACCTCATCAAGACTCTCTTCTCAAAACATCATTTGTGCTCAGTCCTCATACTCATTTAGACTCAATAAAAATATGCATATTAAGACCAATATATTATTCATACTTTGCTCAATGCATGAAAACCATCATCATTAACTCGAAATAATGTATAATAAAGCAATAGTTATCAACTCAAATAGGGTTTATGGAAACGTAATCATGAACAATAATTTCAAAATTCAGAATATAAGATCAATTATAATCTCAATAAATTATTATATAAAACTCGATAAATGAAGATTTAACTCATTCAAAATTCAAAGGAAACTAGGGCTAAACACAATTTGAACCCCTTAACAATGAATTTTAGAAGTAGGGCACGAGAACAAA
Organism: Solanum medicagineum; assembly: GCA_026153255.1. NCBI lineage: Eukaryota > Viridiplantae > Streptophyta > Magnoliopsida > Solanales > Solanaceae > Solanum > Solanum medicagineum. The sequence continues at coordinate 8,279,711 of JAPFFP010000094.1, read as the reverse complement.
CTCAATCCAATGGTACAAAATATCTTACATACCTAGAATATTGATGTTACAATCGAAACTCAAAGGACTTTGTTGAACGCTTGAAACCCTAGTCTTTTCTCCTCTCCAATCCTTGCTCTCAAATAATCTAAGTGTTAATGAGAGTAAAGGTACATAGGGTACTGATAAGGGACTCAATTTAGTCCGAATACGTCAGGATTTTGATTTAAAAAAGGGTGAAAAAGATGAAATTATCTTTCATTAAAAACTATTAAAGTAATTCACAAAAGGCATCCAGATCCCTAAATACTTCTATAGGTTGTAGAACCCTTTCATAGAACTTGAGCTGGAATTCTTGGGTCTCTAAACTATAGGTCTACGAACACCCTTCTATTGGTTGTCCTGTTAGTCTATAAAAAAAAGTATTGAGACTTGATTTTCAAGACTTAAAATCCACGAAACTTGTCTACGACTTGTGGGATGTTATACGGATCGTAAAATCAATTCATAGAAGTTAGCCTTGGGATTTGGAGTTTCTAAACTCTGGGATCTACTAACCACTTCCTATGGGTCATAGAATCTTATACTGCCATTCTGAATGTTTGTGGAAAAAATACGGAGACTTCAGGGTCTCAAGTCTTTGGATTTATGGGATCCTTCTACAGTCCATAAAATCTCATTCATAGAAACTGACTAAGGTTTGACTTGTGGGAGTTTGATTCCACAAGCCACCATCTACAGTTGGTGGATCACTCTACATCCGTGGAAATCAACTTCTACAGAAACAGGATCCCTTTCGTGACTTTGTGGGCTCATCTGAGTTAGGATATTTTGCAGTGTTACACTGAATCTTCACTCAATCAACTCTTGTTATTATGTTTTGATTTTAGCATCTATCAAACACATCTAAGTGGAAAAAATGTTTTAAAAAGGGACTGAATTTCAATTTGTGGTGGAGTTGTTTATAAATGCTGGTTACAAGATTACACATTGTAGGCGAAGTCTTAAATAATTGGTTGAAAGGAATAGTACTACTATTTTGGTGCTTCTAAATTTGTATTTCTTTAAAGGTTGTTTGGTGGTTGATAATGAAGTATGCTTTGATGAAGACTGACCACAAGTAGGTTTTGGAACATATATTCTAGTGATGAAACTTCTACGGTGGTTGAATATTTTTTCACAATGATGTTCGAAGCTTATGTATATCCTAACCATACTGTCAAGTATTTATTATTTTTTATCAATATAAGAATCGAATAACTCTTACCACATACCAATGCTTAGACAAGCATATTTGTATTTCTGATTCTTGCGTTAGTGCATTTAGATAGATGGATAGATACATATGGACACTCTTCTTTAGAACATGGTCATTACCTAGCTGAACAAGAGCAATATTTATTTGCAGTGAACTAACATAATTTTGAGGTTATTAATTTTAATTTGAATATTAATTTGGATGTATCCTTAGTTTGCATTGATTGGTAGTATTACTGATATCTTAAATTGTTTTTCAAATTCACAAATTGGATACTAAATTGTCAATTTTAAGGTAACAGCTGTATATGACCACTCAAGTTAGACAATTCATATGCTCAAGTCCCTTTGGATTTGTTTCAATTTGAGGTTTTCTTTTTTCATGTGTCAAATGTTTGACCTATTGTATGTATGCATTTGTTTTTACCTTTTTGTCCCCAGATTTTACGTTTGAATTCAAGTTTCTCCTCCTAAATGTTGTCAATATAAGGAAACGTAGAGAAGAAGCAGAGAAGTATCCTCAATATATGGTAAATTGATTTTGCTGTGGAAAGTAATTCCAGTAGTGTATTGAGCCTGTGATTGTCTAATTTCACTTTTTACTTTATCAAATTGGGTGTTTCTTTTACTAAGATTGTTTCAAAAGACAAATGGAATGAGTTTGAAATGACAAGTCGACAAGGGTTGCAAGCTCAAGCAAATAGAGTTCAAGCCAAAAGTGTTGTAAAATAGAAAGAGAGAGACTGGAACGAAGTAGCTGGTCGAAGCGCACACAAAGTAGAGGCAGCAGAATGGTAGAGTTTATATTTCTCATACGAATACACACTTTGCTTTTCTAATATAAAAGCATCTATACGGGAAACCAAAAAGAAAGAGCAAAGCAACAAATAAAAAGAGCAGAGACCTACCAAACACGACGTAAGATTCATTTTCTAAATATACCTAAGGTTGATGTTGTTATACACGTTATTCAGAGGCGGATCCATGTGGACCACCTGGGTTGCTCAAGCACCAATTGACCCCGAAAAAAATTTGTGCATCTATATAGAAAATATGCAAAAATTGTATAAATATAATGATAAGCACCCAGTGAACAAGAAAACCCATGAGTGCTTAGGTTTTTGCTGCCAAGCAAGCTGCCAGATGAGGCATCGAATCCCACTGGCAGCAGTGATTAGTTCTTTCCTGAAAGACTATTCACATCATAATGATTGCATTACACTTCATCAACATGCAAATAGTACTTGTATAAATAGATTAGTTCAATTTTTTGTTTCTGTAGTATTGAGAAAAGTTGTTTGAGATGTGGTCACCAACATTTCATATTCTACAAGTTCTTTTGATGAGGAGGCAAGTCCATTGGTCCAGAGACAACTCCACCTGCTGCAGGAAAAATGCACCATTTTTATTTGTACATAAATGCTTCATTTTTTGTCGATAAATAGTAGTACTCCCTATATATGTGTATATGCCGCTCTTTGTATCTCAGTGGTATAATGCTTGGATACAAACAAGTTATCATTTGGCAACCATACACCATCCATAACTGAATACTTTATTCAACATTTAACATTTGACACTTGGATGCATCAATAAAAATAGTTTTAGATACTTGTGCTGATACGGGCCATCACACTCTAGTTTTAGATAGATCCATTTTTTCTTTTCTTTTCTTTTGCTATGTTTATTTACTTCATATTCAATTATATATGAACTCATTAGATTCTAAATATTACACATTTTACAATAACAACAATATACCTAGTGTAACCCATAAGTAAGGTCTGGAAGATTGGAAAGAATACAATGTACACAAACCTTACCATTACCTTGTAAGAGCCTCAGCTTAAAAGCCGCAAATTCAAGTACAACGAAGAAGAAAACAGTGTAGAAAACATTGCAACTAACAAAGGAAACAATGCAAAAGCTTATTAGAAAGGAACAAGAACACCACAATAGTGCGATAATCGAAACATATTAAACAACAAACAATTACAGCTAACACAAGAAAGCATAATACAGCTAGAACAATGACGACACAACTACACCCTCAAAAAGCAACACTCTCTGTTGCCTACTAGTCTTCTACCCTAGTACGCAATCTCCATACCTTCCTATCTAAAGTCATGTCCGCATTAAGCTGAAGATGCTTCATGTCCTGCCTAATCACCTCTCTCAATACTTCTTCGGCCTACCTCAGCCTCTCTTCGGTCCCTCTATATTCAACTTCTCACACCTTACTAGGGCATCCTCACATATTCTTGCACATTACGGATTTTGATTTTAAAATTTTTGGTACATCCATTCATTTAAAAAAAAAAAGTCAATTACTAGTATTGGATGGTTTTCTATAATACATTTTTTGGTTCATCCATTTTCCAAAAACAATTACTTATAACTTGGACACCCTTTATGAATTTTTTGGCTACGCCACTGATCACCTGCCCATCCCAAATCCAGGCTACTTCTACTATAGGTTTAGTCTACTGACATAAAAAATCAGAAAAAAGCTTAGCGCAACAGATTCATTCATTAAGAAGGAACCAAAGATGAACACTGCATTGATAACTGGTAGCCACACTTCCAAAAGTCGAGATTCAAGTATAATTTGACCTCAGCTCACTTTCTCCTCTGGATGTAGATGAGGTTCTTCTTGAATTTATTTTAAAGGCTCTTCTTTGAGTTATGTAATCATTTGAGTATTTTAATACGAGGGCTTTGTTTAATAGAACATGTTAAGGTCTGAGCAACAAGAAACCACCACATTCAAAGGAGACAACATGCTTCATTCTGAATGGAAATTGATCCAAAGAAGAAAAGAAGGAAAAACGGCTATTTTTACCATCAAGGTTCTGAAAGATGAAAAAACTCTTTGTGTTTGGCATTATGTTTCATATCTTCTACATGTTTCAGCAGGTTCAGAGGGCTGATCCACTGAAAGTTGCCTATATCAGTGTCCTAGATAGAATGCTGTCAGTATCCACATCAAGCAGACCTGAGAGAAGTACCAAAGTTACGCTGAACATTCAACATTAATTTCTCTGAGGCTTTTCAATCACTAAATAGAAGTGCGCGTTAGTGCGTATCCAATCATCTAGAATTTCAAGATAGGTGGAGTAGTGCTGTCAAGGAAGGTTTTGCTTACAGGCAGGGCATATAGAGAAACAGCTGATGCCTTGCCATTGAGAGTGCTGAAGAGTAGCTTGTACATTGCAGCTGCTGTAGCATCCCCAAGTCTTTGAACAATCACATCTATGCATACCTGCATAGACATGATGGCATACCATAAAAAGAAACAACGGAATCATTTTACTGCTAAGGATATTCAATTGAACACGCGGATTATAACCACAACAATCCTTTCAAGTGTCATGGAACACATTAGACCTAATAAAATGATGTTAACCTACTAGCTTTGCTATATACTATCAAAAAGATTTTAAAGTTTGGAAATCAAGAAATGCTACGGACAGGATATTCACAATTCAAGCTGCTGCTAATGTGTAAGATGGAATAATGATAATCTTTCCAGTCACTATTGTTGTGCCATACCTTTGCTTTATACTTCTCGTCCTGTGAGACAACAGTGAAAAGAAGCTCCCTTGCAGGCCTGGTAACGACATATGTGACCACCTAATCGTGAAAAACAACAAAATATAAGTCTCAATTGCATAAGGGTATGCCTAGTATCTTTATTCGTCACGACGCCTGTTAGTATCCAGTTAAGCTAAAAAGGCTGAATAACTTATCACCTCCCTAAGCTTGGCATGGTTTATTCAGTACACCTAAACTTTTCTTTGTTGTAATTATCCACCCTATACTTGGCTTTTTGATAGCCTCAACCCCCTGGACGGTGACGTGGGAAAAAGTGTGGATACTTTGAGGGACATGAAAGTAAAAAATATCGAAAAATTAGCTTCCAACTGAGGAACTTTCCAGCCATTAATTGCCACATTGATAGTCTATTTGTTCCAATAGTGTCTTTCTCCTTGCTACTTCATAATATACAAGGCATATTTTAGCCCATTTTCAAACTTCTTTTTAGTTCTCCTTTCAAAGGAATGGTTCTCTGTTTCAACTGTGTATTTCTTCGTTTCATACCAAAAATGTAAAAGAATTGGCTGAACACCATATTTTAGCCAAATAATAAAAGTTTTAACTCTGATAATGGGTTCTAACTGTATATTTCTTTGTGTTGCTTATTTGGATGCAACGGCTATTTTATTTTCTATTATGTATTATTATTCAGGACAAATATGTGAAAAACATAGTTGAAATTTCATTATCTTTAGCCAAATAGAAAAAGTTTTAACCAAAATAATGAAGTTTTAACTGTGTTTTCTTTTTGTTTCTTCTTCCGATGTGATTTCTATTCATTCAACTATGTATTTTTTTCTTTTTCAGGGAAAATCTGTAAAAGAAAACTTGGCTGGAACTTCATTATCTCTTGCCAAACAATAAAAGCTTTAGAAAATATAATAGAGTTCCAACAGTGTAATTCGTTTTTTTTTTTTTTTTTTGGAAACTGGTAACATTGTATTATCCTCAAAAGAGAGTATTAATACTATACTGGCCAATATTTAAAACATGTAGTTCAAATCCTACTTTCCTAAATTGAGTCTAGTACATCAATTATGGAGATAGTATCATTTGAATAGAACTGATTACACCAAAAACATAGTACGATAAAGACAATTTAGTTTGACTTTTGGCATAGAAGGTTATGTATGCCCAACCAAGGATTAGATGGGGAGGCCTTACTCCTGCCCTTTCTCGCGAGATGGAAGAAAAG
>JAPFFP010000094.1:8246132-8259710 GCA_026153255.1 Solanum medicagineum | reverse complement strand
GAGTGTTGTATTATAGTTCTTGGAGTATATAGGAAGGATTGAATATGGTAGATATGTATTTATATGTATGCTGCCCTCTTTTGCCAATTATGTCGTAATAGCGCTTTGTGGTGTTTTTGATATTTATGGCACTGGAGATGGTTTATCGATGTTGTAGGTTGTTGTTGTTGTTGTTGATTGATTATTTGAGCCGAGTTGAATTCTCGGGGCAGCGTATATTTAGGGGAGATGCTGCCGAAATTTTTATAAAAATTTGGAACCAAAAAGTTAGGATTAAGACCGGATATGATTGTTAATCGTTGGCGTTATTGTAATTTGTGTAAACGTTGAACATCCGGAAGCATAAATTGGATTGGTTTTGCATTGGAGTTAGTTGGCGAAAGAAATTGAGGTATGTAAAGATTTCCTATCTCTTGGCATGAATTAGTAAGTTTAGTCAACGATATACGTTTGAAAAATTCCTTTTAAGATAATTATAAAAATCACAAGAATCTCGCATCAAATTAATTTGGTTTATGTAAATATAAGGTAATCAAACTTAGTCGTTGCCAAACAATTGTAGAAGTCATACTTTATATTTATAACTTTATGAATCCATCTTTCTTAAAATTCTTTTTGGTATTTCTAAAGTAGGTGAAGATGTCATAATTATTGTACAATCTATTGTTACTCACATCTCATAGTTGATTTATGAGAAAAATAGTATATTGGCTTCTGAAATCAAATGCAAAGAATATCATTATTAATTTTAAAGCTAAATTATCACTTATATGAATAAAATATATAATTCAGAATACTTGACAAATTAAAAACGTGCTAAATTAGCATGCATCAAATAAAAAGGGTTTATTATAATATACTAAATAATTTAATAGCACTGAAAGAGATCATGTAGTTGTTTGCGTTAGAACTTTGCCTAAATTTTTTAGTTTTATCTCTTTTGTCTTCATCTAAATTCATGAATATAACACTTCAATTTTGATTAGTATAACAAAAGCTAAGATAAATCGACAAAGGTAAGATTAGAAAATAAAATTCTCTCTATCGTGTCTATTTATATTTCCAAACATTTTAGTATGGAACATAATAAATAATTATTAATTAGTTGAGAATATTAAATTTAGGGAAAAGACATAAATTTCCCCCCGAAGTTAACCCCGAAAAGTCATTTACACACTTTAACTATTTAAGTGACCTATTACACACCTATATTATTCAAAAGTGATACTTTTTAACCCTTAAAACTGACGTGGCAAAATAAAAAAATAAAAAATAAAAATAGGCGTGTCAAACGAATTTTTAAAGTAAAAAAATAAAATAGCTTTTTTTTCTCTCTTCCTCCAAACAAAATATTCTTTCTTCCCCCTTCATCTTCAAATGCTCACTGTAAGAATTTTTACATCAACATGTGAATAGAGCCATGATTAAAATTCAAATTTAATAAGTTGTGATATATATGTTTTAGATTTACTTTCGGACTTGTATTTTCTAACGATTTCAATATCAATAAAAAAATGAATTTGGGAAGGAGTTGGTAGCGAATAAAAAAATCATGACTTGTATTCTCAACTGTAACAGAATTTCTGATGGGTTTTTTGGTTGGGATTTTTGCTGGAAAATGGAGTTGAGGGTTCGCTGTTGATTTTAGGTGAGAAAAGGGTTGTTTGGTGTGACTTTTTCCCGAAAAGGGGACGGGAAAGATGAAACAAGGGGGTTGACTGGTTGTTGTCAGTGGGGGGTCGCAATGGTAGTTTTGGACGGAGATTTTTATGCGGAAGCAGGAGAAGGAAAGGGATATCGAAGAGGGCATGCATTTTTTTGGGGTCTCATTTTGTGGCGAAGGATTTTGGTCGGAGAAGGAGGGAGACAGGAAGAGTTTACGGGTTTTTGATTATGGGCTTGTTAGTGGTGACTGGATGAAAGTTTCAGGCGAGGTGGCGTGGAGGAGAAGACGCGGATGATGATGGTGGGTCAATGTGGGTGGACATCAACACAATTTTTTAATTATTATTTACCACATGTATTACATTAATTTGCAATTAGAAAAAACTAATTATTAAAGAAAAGAAAATAAAAATGATATAAAAAATTATCACTCCTGACGTGGCACTGACGTGTTGTTGACATGGCAGCAAGTGTAATACACCACCTGTTGTGAGAGTGGTGTTTCAGTTTTAAGGGTTAAAAAAGATCACTTTTGAATAATATAAGTGTGTAATTGGTCACTTAAATAGTAAAAGTGTGTAAATGACTTTTCGGGACAACTTCAGGGAGGAATTTATGTATTTTCCCTTAAATTTACTTCAAACCAAATAGCACTGGATACACTGCATATGACTATATGTATAGAGCTTTTACATTTATACACAAAACAGTAACAAGAAATTCTAGAAAGTGAAATAATCAAGAAATTCCAGAAAGAGAAACAATCATAAATAAAGAATTAGATTGAAACAGTGCTTTCTAATTTAAAAAATAAACAAATGATCAAATAAGCTGCTAATAATCTTACAAATAAATAATACAAAATGGAAAAAAGAGGGAGAAGAGAAACTTTACCAGAGGAGTAGAAATGCTAGGGGAAGAACCCAAGATGACACATTTGATAATGGTATATATTAAATTTAACTGCAACTTTTCATATTCTTTAATTTACAATTAAAAAAGGGGTTAAAACTTAACTTATTTCTCATACAATAACAGTCTTTTAATTTTTAATATTTTAGCAATTATGACTCTTAAAATTCTATTAATCCTGGGTGGCTCTTGTTCTTCCAATAACGTACTCTTTCAGTTTACTAACTCATGTAATTTATGATAATTTACAGCTGAAATAAGTTTTTTTTTAATGTCATAACTGATTATGTAGCTATGTGAATAAATAAGAATTAATTAATTTTTCTATTTATTTAAATAATTACTAATTAATTAATTAAGTATAGGGGCAAAATGGTAATTTCAATTTTAGGTTAAGAGCTTCCCACTTTTAGTATATTATGACGATGATTATTTTTTGTTTGTTATAAACATGTTATATTTATGGTGAATGTCTATTTATGTAGATTCCTTTAAAAGTTAGTAATCCTACTTGAAGATCAATTCAGTTTTTTACTTGGAGACCAAGTCAGTTTTCCCCTATAAATATAAGAGTTTCATTTATTGTAATATAGACCTCAATATTATTGAAGAGCAATAAGAAATCTTCTCTCTTCTTCCCTACTTTATTCTTTGTATTGTTTTATACAGTTTCATAATATGTTATCAGCACGAGACTTTACCGTCTTAAAGAATAAAGGTTAAGTTTCAAGGCTAAGGTATTGTTTATTTATTTGTTTTATCTTCATTGATATGAATAAACTTATCAACACAAGACTCTACCGTCTTAAATACTGAAGGTTAAATTTCAAGGCTAGTGAAGGCTAAGTTTCAAGGTTAAGGTAATATTTATTTATTTATTTTCTCTTTATTGATATGACTAAACTTGAGAAACTTGAGGTTATTGCCCTTCATAATTTGGACAAGAACTACCCTTTATGGGTATTGAATGCTATCTGTCTCAGAGACACCATTGATAATGAAAATAAAGCATCAAGATAAAATTGTGTTATAAACTACGATATTCCTGTGCCATCATCTTGATGAATTTGAAAATATGAATATCTCATAGTTAAAGATGTTGGGTTCAAGCCCCATCAATTTATGGTGTGAGAAACCTTTATATGGATAAGACATTGGATTCAAGTTTCAATGCACCATATGAATGATACAATGATAACAAAAGCAAAATAATGTGCTTTTGGTGAAAAGTCATAAAAAATATTCCATTAAAATGCTCCATTCTCTAAAGTGAATGTGGTAGTAGTACATAATGTCTAAAACATGACAAGCGATTGAATAATGTACATGAACATGGAATAAGGTACTAAGTTATCATAAATTGATATGCTTAGGTGATTGTGTTCCATTTATGAAGAATGAGAACTTTTGATAATGATTTGAATTATAGAAAATTCAAAATGGACATCCATTAAAGAACCTAAAGATTCTTTTAAATGGTGAATTTTCTTGAACTGGTTATTATCAAGACAAGTTAATTGTGAGACCATCACCAACAAAAGTTGGGATTGAGCCCCCTGCGTTTTCGAAAGCGTATACATGGGAATATTTGTAGACCTATTCACCCAGCTAGTGGGTCATTTAGATATTTTATGGTTCCAATAGATGCTTCACCTAAATGGTCTCATATCTGCCTATTGTCATCTCATAATTTGGCATTTATAAAACTATTGGCACAAATAATAAGATTACGGGCACAATTTTCTGATAATCAGATTAAGTCGATTCGCCTTAATAATGTTGCAGAATTTTCATCCTAAGAATTTAATGACTATTGATTGGAATAAGAGTTGAACATTTTGTTGTTCATGTTCATACTTAAAATGGTCTTGCCGAATCATTAATTAAACGCTTGCAATTGATAGCAAGGTCATTGCTTATAAAAACTAGATTACCCACTTCTTTATGGGGACATGCAATTTTCCATGCTGCAACACTTATTCATCTCAGACTGACAAATTATCATAAGCATTCTCCATTGCAACTGGTTTTGGGTCAAAAACCTAATATATCCCATCTAAGAACTTTTGGATGTGCTGCATATGTCTCTGTGTCACCACCATATCATACAAAAATGGGATCCCAAAGAAGATTAGGAATATTTGTTGGGCTTGAATCACCCTTTGTTATACGCTATTTTGAACCATTAACTAGAGATATGTTCACTGCTCAATTTGCAGATTGTCGATTTGATAAGACATTTTTCCTAAAATTAGGGGGAGAAGATGATAAAATCAAAGGAGAAATTTCGTGAAAAAATCCATCATTGTCTCATCTTGATCCGTGTGCTTCTATTTGTTAGCAAGAAGTACAAAAGATTCTTCACATGCAAAAATTGCAAATCAAATGCTAGATGCATTTACAGATTTAAAAGGAATCACGACTCACCTCTACGATAAGTAGAGTACTTGAGAAGAAATAAAGTTGAAATTTACTCCCTGAGTAAGCAATCTGAAATTTTTCATATAATAGTAAAACAGAAATTTACTATAGCAAAAGGCACATGTCGTGGTAAACTTGAAGTTTACTCATTAGACATATATTGAAGAAATAAAAGATTCTTCAAGGTTTCTTTGTTTCTCATGATAAGTGATTGGATCAACTAATGTTGGGACTAAATTTTCTAAATTCTGAAAGTATAAAAAGGTAAATATGGGCCTGTTCACCATCATGTGATATGTGAAATTGATGCATCTATAAAATAATCACATGTACATTTATTGTCAACCTGAAGTTTGACATTCATAAAATTGTTTGTTCAAGATAATCAAGTTAAGAGAACAACTTTCAAAATACATAATCAAGACAATTCATCTTGATCATATTGATAAATATTCAATCTAATTGACATTAACTGCCTTAAATAAATGGTCAATCATTGCTTATGAAAACAAAGCCTCATGGTCTGAAATATGACAAATTGTAGACAAAGATATGCATCGATCACCAATACATTATGATCAATTTCTCCCCAAATTGATTTATGGTCATTGACTATATAATTTCCATCTAATAATGATGATATTCGGTATATAATTAATAAATATACTGTGATGCATAAAAGATGGATTCTCTAAGATAGATTGGAATATATGTTAGTTTGTCTAACATAAGGGGCAGATAACAAGAAACTAAAAGTTGAAATACTCTTATTGAATGTCCCTGAAGAACAAAGTATATGACATGCATGAAACATGAAATTGACCCCAATTCTTGAAAGGATCAAATGATCAAAGTGATTATAATAAAGAGGCAATGAGCTTATGATATAAAACTTCATGAAACTTCATGAGAGGGGTAGCTACCTGAAAATAATGAAGTGATGACATCTCAACATGTTATGTCACATTGCAATCGTCAAAGGATATATTTTGTCGATGATATCTTTAATACAGTATAGAGCAATACTATAAAAGATTATAAGGATCTAAGCTTTACGGTATATTAAAGCATGCTCTAATTATCAAGTGGAATGATGCATCTTGGTAAGAGAAAGCTTATTTGACTTGCAATCTAGACATTAGAAAACGTCATGTATTTAATATTGAATATTGTCACTAGACAAGTTTGATATGAAAGCATTTGAAGGATTTAAAATGCATCAAGCATACACAAGTTCTTGAAAAACTTGTTTATAATCCTCGTATTGATTAAATAAATACAAAATCTTTCATATTGTTACACAAGTTGATAACTTGAATTGAAACTCTTGAAGAGTTTTCAAAAGGCAATATATTGTTTGCTTAAAGAAGTTGAAGTGAGGAACTTGTAAAACTCTTTGATCCTAAAGGGAGGATTCATAAAAGGAGATAGAACAAAGCACATTTCGCCAAAATTTCCTACACACATGAGTTCCAAAAGAATGGTGATATAAATGTGCAACATATTCATTCAAATGACAATGTGACTGATTTGTTTCACCAAGTTTTTACCAATTGCAACTTTCAAGAAGATTGGTGATATAAATGTGCAACAGATTCATTCAAGTGACAATGTGATTGATTTGTTCACCAAGTTTTTACCAATTGCAACTTTTAAGAAGATGATACACAAGATTGGGATATGGAGATTCAAGTCTTTGGATTGATGTTCTGATTAGGGGGAGTTAATGCGCGATGTACTCTTTTTTCCTCAAAAGGTTTTGTCCCATTGGGTTTTCCTTGTAAGGTTTTTAATGCGGCATCAAATAATGCGTATTATTAGATATGTGTACTCTTTTTCCTTCACTAGAATTTTTCCCACAGGGTTTTATCTAGTAAGGTTTTAACAAGGCACATAATCTAGCAAATATACATTCAAGGGGGAGTGTTCTAAACATATTATATCTATGATGAATGTCTATTTATGTAGATTCCTTTAAGAGTTAAGAATTCTGCTTGAAGTCCAATTCAGTTTCTTACTTGGAGACCAAGTAAGTTTTCCCCTATAAATATAAGAGCTTCATTCATTGTAATACAGACCTCCATATTATTCAAGAGCTATAAGAAATCAAAGAGCTATAAGAAATCTTCTCTCTTCTTTCCTACTTTATTCTTTGTATTATTTTATACAATTTCATGACATTGTTGAACATTTTGGTAGAACTAAAGAAATATTTGGAGCATGAGATAATTACATGTATGAAAATTTTATCAAAAAAATCCTAGGTTAAAAATTTTGATTTTTATTAATTCGACTGAGTTTATAGATTTGACAATCCAACATAAACAATTTGATTTGATATTAGAAAAATCCGAACTTACTCGATTCATATGCACCCTTACCCTTAGTACAGATTAATGAAACTAGTTTTTGTTTAAAGTTCATCATTACTTTATTAGGGACGGTCAATGATACTTTGTTAAACGTTCACCGTCTTTTTCTTTTCTGAGATTTCAGTTAGAGTCGTGCAAAATGCTGAAGGAAACTTTAGTACTTTATTAGAGCCACTCCAGTTATCGGTTGGTTATAATTACTCAAGTAAGAACTTGTGCCAACTTCAGCTCAAACAAGGTTCTATAGATTCGATAGGTAGTCACAAAAGAAAACAGAAAATTAACATGACCTTGATTGGAGTAATCGTAAGCAGAAAAACAATCCACTCTACCAGCAAAATTGCAGGATTAGGCTACATCATCTTTTATACAATGTGAAGAACTATTTTACAAACGGCTCTGTAATCGCTCCTTTCGGAGGAGCTCTAATTCTTTGGCCATTTGCCAATGTTCGGGTGTTAAAGAGGTTTCACCAAAACTTAGAGATACGAGACGACCCATTGTCAGCAACCTGCAGAACAAAAACACCAGCTTCAATACAACCAGTGGCATGACATGAACACCAGACAAATACTAATACTGCAACTGACCTGCTGAAATCTATGCCACTTAAGCTTCTATCCGCCTGCCTTGCTGCTATCAAGTCATCTTCTACCACCTGTGATATGGCAAATCAATAATTAGTCAAAACAACTTGGACAATTTACGATCACCACTTTGGATCACAAACAATAAGAATAAGAGTTTCAATGGGACTTTTTACCAAGGAGAGTGGTTATTGATGATCAGTTATTGAACACGGAGAAATACCAAAAGGGTGTCTAAATGGAAAAATGTTCAGACCTATCTAAGATCATTTTATTGTAACCCCTCATTTGGGAGTGTTTCCAGACAAGTGTTTAAACTCTTCTTCCGAGATGTCAATAATAAACTCTTACCTTCTGTATATCTTCTGCAATAGAGTGTGACAATGATCTCATAGTAGCCAGGTACCATCTCCAAGATCGCAGAACTTCTATCCCAACATCTTGAGCAGCATCTACTGACAATGGACGAAACGGTAAAACCAAATCTGCTGGGAGTATATTGGATTTTCCCTCTGAAAGAACTAGCAACTGAATGTCCGCAGGCATGTCCACTTTATAATAAGTAAAGTCATATTCAACCTAGAAAAAAAAGGAAAAGAAGAAAAACTGGCTATAAGATGGACCCACAGTTATGAAGACCACCATGTATAAACACCACCTGCATGAATAATTTTAACCTGATAATATTATCATACTATATTATTATCCATCACTTTTGCATATACTACTGTCTTCCAATACACGAACACGAGAAAGGATATTTGCAAGTTCATCAATCCATTATTACCTTTTGCCATTCCAACAAACTTTTCAGGACTCTTGCATTCTCAACACCAGTAGAATTAAGGGTCCCTGCTTGCAATTGTGTCTCGTCAATAGTTAAATGAGAGCCTTCAGCAAGTTGCAGTATCCCTGAAGTCAACCTGAAGCATTTCACGACAAAGTAACACAAATGATCAATGACATGTCAACTAATCATTAAAATCAGTAAATCTGATTAATCATATTGAACTGCTGTACCTGTTAGTTTGATAATCTTTTTTGGGGGCAAGAGGAATTTTGTTAAGGTAATCCACTGTTAAAGGTACACAATGTGTGAATGGTAGAAGGTTCTTGAGTGCAAGATTAAGACGATGACCATAAACAGATAGGGTTTCCTTGTTAAAACATGTTAGGTTCAAGGAAAGCTTTCCAACGGCAATTGAATCCACTCTAGCATACACCTGCAAAGAAAAGCAGAATGTACTTGACATTAGTGTCTCACACATGTAAAGTCTACAATCTATCCAGCTACAGGTAAGAAAAATGAGTCATTTTCATGCCTTAGACAACAGATGCAATAACATGAAATTAGCTGCAACACCATCATTTCCTAGGATAGTTGTGAGATGCCCTAATAGAGCTTCCCTTGTTGCTTTCACCAGTTGGGAGTTCGGCTGCAACAATCATAACAAAAACAATGACCATTAATCACAAAAGAAAAAGAAGTAATCAGTCTACAATGCAAGAATATTTTATGCTCACAAACCACACTGGCATTATTTCATGCATACTGCCAACAAAAATCCTCCTATCGTACCCCCTAAAAGGACTACAACAACATACTCATTGAAACCCCCCAAACGGGGACTTAGAGGGTAGAGTGTACATAGACCATACCCCTAACCCATGTAGGAAAGGAGACTGTTTTTCAGAGGACCCTCAGCTCGGGTAGTACATATCCAAATAACGGAAAAGGGAAAACAACAATGGAGAAACAAAGCAACTAATAAGGAAATAGTAACCACAAAATAATGTGATAATCTAAACACAATCAACAACAAATGATGGTGAAATCAAAAGCGAGACACTATAAGAAAATGGCTAAACCACACAAAAAACAAGACCTACTATCCCATACCTACTATCCCCTTCTACCCTCCGCAACCTCCATACTAGGTAAAAATAACAAGTGCTTTCAATCCAACTACATACCTCGAGTGTGGGTGAACCTGAAATGAAGTCTCGAGTAGAAAGTTTCCTGTGAATAAGGCAATGGAGTCGAGGTACCTGAAACAGAGAAGCATCTTAAAGTGCATTTATTACCACAGTGGTGAAAACTTGGCAGCAGGTATACATTTGCATTGAAGTATCCAAATCAAAGAAAGAATAAAAAGCAAATAACAGGAAGACCATTCAGGGAACAAAACACTAATAAAGTTTAACCAAATATGGTGTATCCGGTAACTTGAATGTTTTTATACCACTGGCCTCTCAACAGAACCATTCTGCACAGTTGATTTAGCTCCTCAGGTGTCAATTATTCTTGGTTTTAGCTTAAGCCACTGTAGGCATCAAATGATTTTATGGATACAGGCATCAGGAGCAGTGGCTTCCATTGTACAGAAATACAGTATCCTGATCTATGTCCTTGTATGTGCTATAGAATGGAGTTAATTCTAAACTGGGATGTTCCCTTTTACTTTGTTCTGGAAAACAGAATGACATACTATCCCATAGTCAAGAATCAAAGCCAGTGGTTACGGATGCAAGTATTAGTCCACAATTCTGACACCCTAGAACTCACAGTCCATATGATTAAAGAAGGCCTCAACAAATAAGAAACATTACTAGAAAAATACCTTGCTTGGAGGGAGCTGAAATGATATATCATCAAACAAACTGCTCTCCAAATCATTGTTATCATTTCTGTCTACCGGAAATTCCGGATCAAATGTGAAGACACCAATGAACTCAAAAACATCATTTAGCTTCAAGTCAGAATCAGGAGTGTCATATATCTGTAAGATTACAAAGTAACCAGTAAAATTTTAGCAGATAAGGTACACGAGCAAATTTCAGCTTAAACTAGCAACTCAAGATTTACCTTCACAAGACATGGTAAAGAAGTTCTGTCAAAGTAAGGAAGCACACTCATAGCTGAACCAATGTCCGCAGTTGGAGTGTCCCCTGGATTGGATGAATTGGAAGTGATTCCATTCTCACGCTTTTGTGTTAAAAATTGAGAAACTTAATTAGTTGTTGATAGATAACAATGTGATAAAAAGACAAAAATTGCAACTGATGAGAATTGATAGCAACCAACGAGATCAGAAGATTACATCCACAAGTTTCAAGTCAAGGACAGCTAGTGATTGGTAGTTGAATAGAGTAAGACATAGAAGTAACAATAAACTGAGTGTGACTCACCATCTTTTTATTGGATGTGGAAGCACAAGCATCCTCGTTTGTGACCTATCAATAAACAAATCATTAAAATGCCTTGTGTGCATGTCTATTAGTCAACTAGTTGATTATACTAGCAAATATTTAACTTCGGTACATCCAGACAATCAAATGAAACATACTTGCATATCAATGTCATTCATTGTTGTATCCTCCTCCCTATGACGTTTCTCCCTTTGTGGAGATGAGGAAATTGAACTTGGATTGAGCAGGGATTCAGAAGACTGTTCAGTCCATGAATTCTGCCCTGGAACCTAAAGCAACACAAGAAAACCACTTATATATTTGTGTTTCTGAAGAATCAAAACAAAAGTAAAGACGGGTTCTTTTTTGACAAGGTAATGTAAAATTTATCAACTATTGAAAGGAGAGAATAATAAGAAGCACACTCAGCAAAAGAATTACAACATTATATCTTCTTCCATAATCCAAAAGATAAAATATGTTTTTCATCATCTATCCAACTACTATTCCACCATAAATGTAGATTTCGAAGATATGTTCTTCACAAAAGAAAAATCGTGCTTTCTTCCTTCAAATAATCAATTTTTTGATGATTTAACATGACTTTCAGTTTTTAAGTGTATTTTTTTTTTAAAAAAAAGGCCTTATTGGAAGAAAACAACACTCCTGAATTACAACTCCTACTCAAACAGGTCACCAATTTAATCTATGAAAGCATCATTACTTTTAAGAAGTAACGACAGTAAGTATAGTGGACAAACAAGAAAGTAGCAAGGGTTTTCAAGACTCACAGGAACACAGTAAAGTAATCGGCGCTCCCACACTCGCATGTCAGGTGAAGTACCCGTAGGGAATTGAGAGGAGTCGCCAAACTTATTCGTTCTCCAAGTTTCTCCGTCCTTGAATCAGAACAATTGTTTTTAAAAAAAATGGGTAAAGACGACATATGTACTCTGTAAGTTAGAAAGAAGGCACAAAAATAATATCGTACCTTGAATGTGCCAACATATAATTCATTTCCCAGCATATCTTGTATCATTCCCCGAAACCGAACTAGAGTATTGGGTTGCAGCCATGTGACAGTTGAATGATTCAGAAATGGAACCTGGAAAAATAGATCAGTAATCAGCTACTGTCTCAAATATCAATAGAACTGGGCAGCATTTGAGGAAAAAACCTGAGAAAGGCCGCCATCGTCAAAGAGGAACTGCCTGAATAGATCATTGACGCCCCAGTCCTTGCCGTCGAACGCGGCTGGGTCGGAGCATGTAGCTAGCGCTTTTTCAAATGTCAAACGTACGGCACCAAGTGGATTTGCGAGGCAATCGTAAGGTAAACCCACCATTGTTGATTCTTGATTGAAAGCACAGAGTTAGGGTTGAAGGAGAATGGCAGCTACCTATAAACTGTTCTAAGTAGGTGCGCATTTCCCGCCAACTTATGAGACTTCCCGCCAATTCGCCCCATTGGGTTATAAGTTTCAGGCCCAAATTTACATCCTAAATTCATATATGTTCTAGTCAAATAATTATTTAATAGAAATATAAAAAATTAAATACTGTAATTGGTATTCTCTATATTTCACATTTACTTAATTTATGAGGTAGTGTATATATATCAAGAAATACATTCAAAAATAAAATTTTAATCATATTTTTTCCTATTATTCTTATAAATAATTTTGTAACTAATACTCCTGTTCCATTTCATATGATACACTTTTCTTTTTGGTTCGTCCAAAAAATAATATCACTTTACTATAATTGAAAAAAAATTAACTTTAATATTTCCCTTTTACTCTTAGTAAAATGATTTTCAGCCACACAAATAATTAAAAACGAATTTAGACCATAAGTTTCAAAAGTCTTTTTAAGAAAAAACTGTTTCAAGTCAAATGATGTCACATAAAATGGGACGGAGGTATAATTAATTTCTAGAAGATATAAAATTTGATTGAATGAAAGGACAAATAGAAAAAATATTTCAAACATCTATCTTAAAATTTGAATAATTTAATTATTTTAAATAATAGAAAAACTTCAAAAATTAAGTTAATATAAAATAAAAGAAGTATTTAATAATTATATATGTATTCTGGACGAAAATAAAAGAGAAATTCTTTTCACATCTATCTCTCTCTTCAAATTCTTTTTAAATAGTAAAAAAATATTTAATATCATCTCTTACTTCCAATCATTTATCTTTAAATTAAAACTAGCAAAAGGTTGTCTAGAAGCATCAATGTTGAGGTTTAGACTTATTTTTCTCCTTAAAACTAACAAAAGATATTTTTAACTTTGATTATTTCTCTATTAAAGTTGAGAAACTCAGAGGCGTGGAGTAGTGAAGGCGATGTGAACAATATGTGGGACTCGACTGCTGGTTATATAAGAAAGGTAGCTACCGAGGTCCTAGGGGTGTCGAGAGGGATC
>JAPFFP010000094.1:8216329-8246032 GCA_026153255.1 Solanum medicagineum | reverse complement strand
TGCTATGAAAGATGTCCCTTAGCCTTGGTTATCCCTATTTACTATCTCTTATTGTTATTTTATTGCTTCCGCGACCAGGGATGTGTAATGATATGTTAACAGGCTTGCTTGAGGTCCTTTTGGGTTCTCCATGCATCGTGTCACGTCTAGGCCCTAGGCTTGGTTCGTGACAGCATGTTTATGAGCTACTCAAGTCATGTTATCATGTCTCTTACAAGCTATTCACGTTATGATTAAAGTATGATTATTTTAAATATTCCGTGGGAATAGACTTAGCACCGATTGAGGCTTAAGATGGGGGCTCGATTCAAGGGGTCCTTATATAAAGTCTTAGTCTCTAAACTATGTGCCAAAATAGGCTATACATGATCTCTTTTACGGATTTCTAGTGGATCCATCTAGTTATACCACACCTTGTTGAGGGGGTGACATGGCTCGATCAACTTGACGAGGGGGTGACATACCTCGGATTATTCATTGTATGGCTACCATTGCAAGTAGACCACACCTTGTCGAGTGGGTGACATGCCTCGATCACCTTGTTGAGGGGGTTACATGCCTCAATCACGTTACTAAGGGGGTGACATGCCTTGGATTCCAAGTAGTAGCTTGCTTGGTCTATGTCGGTTAAGGTCTCTTCCCACACATATATCCCGTACTATGCAAGTTGAATGTTTTACAAGCATGTTTTACTACAAGCATTGATCATGCATTCCATGTTGAGATGTTATACATCCATTGCCTATGATTATGCATTTTGACTATATTGTCTTATGTCTTATTTGATTGCATCCCGCATACTTAGTACATTCAAATGTACTAACGCATATTCTATGCCTACATGATATTACTATGTAGGGATCGGAGCACCTTTTGATGGCTAGTTGATACTTCGGAGATAAGCTTTGGTGAGTCCTCAAGTCCTAGGACACTCTCTACATTATTCTTGCTATTTTGAGACTTCATTATGTTGAACACTTGTTATTATGAGGGTGAGCCCGGAGAATGTCTTGGCCCCTATCTCCATTCCATGTTAGAGGTGTTATTGGATATTATGATGTACTTATGCTTGAGTTTGACTCTTTTATGCTTTAATGATTATCAAAGACTTCCCTTTAGTCCCGCTTCTCTTTTTATTATATCTCTCATTGTTCTTTATTTTGCTTCCGCGACCAAGCACTACTGAAAATTCACTCTATGGAAATGTCCTCAAAACCATTGCAATAGATGGCAAAATCGTTGCCTTAGGTCTATTGTAACGGTTTAGGGGTCTGTTACATCTAATCGCGTACAATAACCTAATGCAACGGTTTATTTGTAACGGTTAGTAAATCATTGCAATAACCTCTGTATCACAACGGTAGTGGAATTGTTGCAATAGCACTATCTATTGAGACTGTTCGTATTTTCAGTTGCCACGGTTAATAACCTTGTGATAACAATTTGTGCGACCTAAATTATAGCTATTGTAACGGTTGTTTTACTCAATAGGCATGGTTTATAACTGCTGCAATAATAATTTATGAAATATATTATAGTTGTTGCAATGGTTTGTGATAAAGTATTTCAATAGTTTATCTAGGCTCGCTTTAGTTTATATTATAATTATTGAGGAATAAAATAATATATAATGAATTAGACACACAAAAAAATTTAACAATATTGTTTGACAACACGAGTTAACATACATAAGCTTACAAATATTCAAAATAAAAAGATTCCTAGAATCCTAAGTTTTAGTAGCAAATCTTCACCAATTTCTTCTACCCTTCATCCATTTTCTCCACCTACAAAACATGATAATCAATGATTTAGCAAAAAGAGAACACTAACTTGGATGACAATGAAATTCAGATGTGATCCCCCCTCTTTTCAAAATTCAAAGTCATGAATAAATACATTAGAGTACATAAAGAATATGATGGAGAGAACCAACATGATGAAATACGTGCAGTAGACTCTGATAAATCGAAGAGTGACATGGCTACTACAAACGGATAGACTTTTACGAAGTTTGTTCCCCCCATCTCTTGCAAATGGCCAAATGCACCAGGAAATGTTCTAGTAGAATCAAGATAGCACCAACACAAAAACATAAGATAATTAAGAAAATATTTTTTCTTTTCAAGAATGACCTATTTTTAAGCTACTTCTACCGCAATTCCACTTTAAACCGATTAAAACAAGGACTAAGTACTAACAAAAGAGAATGATTATTCTCATTTTATCATTTATGTCAAATCGTGTACAAGCCAACTTGCAGATAAACTGGCCACTCTGATAGCATTGCTTATCCATTATCTCCTACGCATGTACAAGTTAACACTACCAACCAAATACAAATTAATGGGAAGGAGTTCATCTATACCCATCCATCTCTTCTACATTCAACCTAGGTTCCTATGGTTATTACTTCAAATCACCTCTTGGAGGCAAGGGCTGCAATACATAATTATTAAATATCGTACAACATAACAAGTTAATCCATTCTTCAAAATACAAATTTTCTTTTTGCCAAACGATTTATACTTACTGCAAGTCCAGTGTAGAGTCTATTCTTTCATGAAACTAAGAGGAACACTTTGTTTAAATTAACAAGCTAAAAAAAATACAAAACATGTTTTATAAATGGTTCACATAAATCATACAATATAGAAACGTAAGTTCAGAGAGAGAGAGACCTCTCTAGAAGTCGGGCAGCTGAACTTTAACTGGCAACAGATATATCTGTAGATTCAGCGTAGGGTTATATTCTTACACAAATCTTAGTATGAGAAAAAAATACTTCTAAAAGTTTTCTTTTATTTAAATAGTTAGAGAACTACTTTACCAGCGATTGAAGAATACTGACAAGAGTAAATCTAGAGAACAAAATCATAACCAAGAAATCTTTGAAGGGCAATGGGGAATAGTTTTGTATTGATGTAAAAGTAACTCTAGAACTTATGCACTTCAGTAGCAGATTTTTCCGATTTGAACCACAATTTGAAACATTACAATGCAATTGGTTGTATATATACGCCAGACACCTATATATAGAGGCTAATTATAAAACTAACATAGATGTCCATGTCCTACGTATAAATGTTGGTGTTGCTTAAGAGAAAAACAAGTAGAAATTCAGCAACCAATAGACATATTGAAAGGAGAAGGACCAAGGAAAATAAAGGAGAGAAATTATCAACTTAAACTTACCAATGTCATCAACAAAAATTGCATCAGCTAACTTATTACATTTAGCATCTAGCCAGCTACAAATCTCCCGTGGAAGCAATCTCTAGTATTCTGCCATGTTCTACAAGGGAAGATTGATACACATCTATACATACAAAACAAACACGTAATAACCAGATGAATAGTGATTCCACATTTGTAGATAATTCGCTTATAACAAGCAATCAATACATTATAAAGAATATAAATAAGACAGCCATAAAGATAACTACATAATCTTGTTGAAGAATTAACAAGTAAAAAAAAAATTCACAACAACCATGAGGTTATCTATATCAATCAAATAGGTATAAACCACTGATGACATCTGATGTAGTTGAGTTTGTCATAAATACGCAAGTGTAATTCCAACGAAGCGATTGGGAACACCGCCAACGTCTGATTCTGTAGCATCAGTTGTCAGGACTTCCCTTCCAAGCTAGCGAAGAAAAGAGATATCGTACCTTGATTATTGCTGCTAGAAGATAGTCGATTCAAATGTTGATTATCTTCTTATGATGCATGAGAATTTTTTTAGAGTCAATCGGTAGGACAAACCACGACCGTCGAAAGTCAATGATAACAATATAGCCCTTCACCCACAGGCTTAGTTCACTTGTAGCAAGACTAGTACCAGTAATTTAAGTCACAAGTCACTTGATCATTATCAATTAAACTGAGCCATCCGGGGCAAGCATATGAGGGTGAACTTCCAAGCTACCGGGTAGATAACGGCCCAAAGTCAGCTGGATCACAATTAGATGTGTATTAACAGTGCCTAATATTCTGCTAACATTGTCACTATTGCTTTTGGAAGTAATTGTGTCAAGCAGAATGGTCCATTGCGTAATGGAAAACAACAACAACAATCGTGCACCTATGGCATATGCAAAGATGTAGCCAATCCTATGTACAAAATTAAAAATTTCTCCCATTAGTTTAGTAGGTTGGCTTTAATCAAATTAGAAGTTCAGGAAGATGTAAATTTAGTTTATTTGGTAGAGCAGAACATGAGCAGTATGACCCAAAATCAGATTTTCTCAAGTAAAAGTAATATATAACTTTTAGGATCTTTATCCCACAAATGATAGCCAATCAGAATATTTGAAGTACTTCAAATAAAGTGGTTCTCTATAACAAAAACTGTAAGGGTTGCTATAAGTTTCTCCTAGAGAATTATCATTTTTAGGGCTTTTAAGAATTTTCAAGATCAAGCCAAGAATAACTATGATAACAAATTGCACTTAGAGCTTACAGTAGTGTACTTCTATGAAAAATTCTCCAAAATGTTCGGTGCAATAGCTTTTACAGCTAATTTGTAATGCATCCTTAAGTACCTATGGCAGAAAAAAATAGAGATCAAGCCTGTATTGAATAGAAAATCAGAACTTCTAGTAAGCTAATTAAATATAATAAAATTCTCTTCTTGTTCTGAGATATTTCCCCACCCCCTAATCCTGCAGAGCTTGTGAATACCAGATGACTAATCAAGCACACCGTCAATTATTCTATGACCTGCTAATAGAATATATGAAAAAAATAAACCACAAAGAGGGTGATGTTGCTAGAAACAATATTTAGTTATGATAGAAGTGAACATCTCATGAATCTTAAGTTACTAATAATTGAACTAATAAAAATTATTGAATAACACTAAATGAAAACCACATTAGTAGTAGTTTTATAAAACAAATGACCTGAACTGAGCAAGAACACAAACAGAATCACAGATATAAGCTACTCAGACAAAGGTAGATATTCAAGAGAAAAAAACTCAAAAGCTCAAACTTGTAGTTTCTTCAGCAAAATCCTCAAATATTGAATACAGAATTAACCAGAATTACATTTCACAAACTAGAAACCCAGAAAACCCCAATTCCCAAAACACAAAAGCAGCTTGACAGAAATCATTCAGAAATTAATTGTACCTTTTTTCCCCAAAAAATTGAACTTAAAGATCATCTTCTATCCTCAAATACTCTCCAATATCAGCTTGATAAGGAACTACAATCCCATTAAGATCCATTTTTCGGTAATCCTAAGTACTCTTCACTGCAACCCCAAATCCCAACGACACATCCGACATAGAAAACACAACCACTACATCATACTCGCTAATATTCTCAGTAATCCTCCAACTTCACTTTTCAATACAATATTTTCATATAGGAAACTCATCTCAGATGTGGGTTTCAGCCACACTTTGTGTTTCGAGTGTGCTGCTAAGAGACCCAAGGCATGAACTGTGAGGTAGAACTTACCTTCTTTGGTGAATTTCCTTAATGGGGTTCCTAGTGAAACTAAGTTATCTCGCTTTATGTTTGTTGCTCTCTTGATGAGGAAGATTTCCATACGTAGTAAACTCTGTTTTTTAGGCGACAAAAGCAGTGGCGGCCAATAATTGTCTCAGTGCCTTCATGGAATGGGTTTTCCACTATGTTTTCCAGATTGTTGCCGACGAATTTGTACAGCTTTTTGAACACTTTTGTGGCTTCTTTGATACACAAGACAGAGAAGTGGGTTTACATTTGAAGACAAAAATAACTTAAATTAAATAGATTATACAGATTCTATTGATGGAGAAGAACTTCCCACGAGCTTGATTTGGAGAGACACTTCAAATTCAAGCTTGTCGATAATGGAGAACAACGTATATTACTTATGAGACAAAAGGGTTAGTGCTTCCTGTGAATAGGGTTTTGCTTAATTTGTGAGGAAAGAATAAAATGAATTTAAGAGATTAAACGAAAATAAAAGAAAAAATAATATTTTGGCGGTATAGCAAAAAAGAAGAGGAAACATATGGAGAAATTTATTAAACATTCCAATACATATATTTTTTATAAAGTGTTGCCATAGATGACTTTGTGGCAACAATTCCATTAACTGTTGCTATAGAGATTCCTATTGCGACGATTTTAACTCTGTGGCAACGATTTTATTACTACAATCTCAAATTATTTTGGCAACGGTTCGAACCATTGCAATAGACCTCATATGGCAACGTTTCCTATGCGTTGCTATACAACTCGCTGTCATAGGCCCAATTTCTAGTAGTGAAGGATGTGCGAATGATATGTTAAGAGGCTTGTTTAGGGTCCCCTTTGAGTTCTCCATTCGCGATGTCACGCCTAGGCCCTAGGTTTGGGTCGTGACATATAACAGAAGGATTGGTTGATTGTGGCCATATCTGCATATTGGTAATTGGCTGAATGAAGTAATTATTGGTCTTGAGGTAAGTGTCTTTGCTATACCAATGTGCAACATAGTCAATAGGCTGTAATCTTCTAAAATGAAGTGCAGTTATAGCATGACAGCAAGGTATACCTTTTAGCATCCAAGATCTACAAGTACAAGTATTATTATTCAAATTCACTACAAATGTGTTATGCAAGTTGTCCTTTACCTCAAAACTAAACTCACGATTCCATTCAAGGTTACACCTCATAGACTTTGATGTGTTCTCTTGCAATACTTTCAAGGTCACTGGAGAAATATGAGTTATCCATGTATCAGGAAACTCCCTCAGCTGACCTATTCTTCCCATCATATTGACCCTTATTTCTTCAAGCATTGTGATAATAGTTTTGTGCCTTGGACCCAAAAGCCATGAGTTGAAGCTTTCTGTCATGTTGTTGTCAACATTATCACAATAGCTATGAAGTTAGGGAAGTATACTCTAAACCACCTCTCTATATTGTACTACAGAAGATCTTGACATATATTCTTCCCTAACTTCTCCATATGATCGAGAATTCTCTTCAATTCTTGCTCATATGTGGATTTGACACATCTCCAAAAGCAATTTCTTCTTTCAACACCTCTCCAAACTTTGGACAAGTTGGCTAGAACGTGTCTTGCACACATTCTTTGTTTTGCATTTGATAGAATATCTTGAATAACTGTATCAATACCCTTCATCAAAATTGAAAGAAATTAGACAACATAATTAAGTATATATAATATAGTTATTAAATGTAGATTCAACTAATGAATAAAAAGGAAATCAAATATCTTCTGCATATCAGTGATAGTGGTCAATTCAGATCCATCTCCAAGCTCAAGATCGACCCATAAAATCTTCACAAACCATCTCCAAGTAAATGTATTTTCAACTTCAACCACAGCCCATGCTATAGGTAGCATTTGTTTCCATGCTTGCAAATTACCACAAGTAATTGGCCTTTAAAACCCCTTTTCAAAAAGCAACCATCCAAGAAAATACACACACCTTCTACAACCAACTTTGAACGTCTTCTTCAAAGCATCAAAGCAGATATAAAATAATTGAAATATTTTTCTTCCACCCTCAAAGGTTTCTTCACTAAGTCTCACCATACACGTGCTGCCTGGATTTGTCCTTAAGAGCTCATCTCTATAATCCAAAATTCTTTTAAACTCTTCCACATGATCACCCATAATTTTTTTCAACACAATATTTCTAGCTTTTCTTGCTATTGTCCTCCCAACATACACCTCCAATTCTTTTTTCACTAAAGCTTACAACTGAAAAACTCTAATGCTTGGTTAAGAAATGATTATATCCTTGTACTGTTCTGACAAGTACTTTGATTTAACAAGTTTATTTTTTGTTGTGCCATTATATTTGTGTACTGAATTGTAATTCTTCACTACAAAATCATATGTTCTTGAATCATTACTCCCAAACAGCAACCATGGACAACCAGTTGTATACTTAACCCTCACCCTAGTTGATTCATTCACATACTTATCCAATTCAACATGTTCTTGAATAGCATATCTAGTAACTGGCCTCTCTAAACTGCTTAACACTTTCAAAAGCAAGACCAGTCTCTCAAACTATTGACTGATAATTAGGATCAAAGACAACTCTATTTTTTATTTCTTTTTGCTCTTCTTGCTTTTTTCTCCCTTCTTATAGGGTTTTCAACCTTACCTTCCTCATCATCTTCTACATCAATATCTATTTCAAAGCTAACAGCCTCATCTGAATCAAAGTATGACTCATCTCCACCTATCTTACCCTCTAAAGAATTTTGTTTCTTGGATAAATACTAATCATGTACTAAATCTACTCCTTTTTTTTTCCTAAATTAACACCTTCAGATCTAGGGGTCTTTTCTTTTCTCTTTTTTATTTTGACAGCTCTTTTTTCTTTCCTAAGAAGTCTCACCTCCTCATGGACATCACTATCATATTCTTCATCTTCATCTACATAGTCTGAATCTTCACCAGCCTCAATTTCACTTTCCCAATCATGTTCAACACTTGAAATATTTGATGCAAAAGCAAAAGAAGCTCCACCCAACCCCTCCCCAACATCAATAAAAAGTATCAGTCTCACCAGGATGTGTAGTCTCAACAGGTTGTTGGTGTTGTGCAATTTCACTTGATTGTTCAGGTTGTCTAGTCTCAATAGGCTGTTGAGGTTGTGTAGTCTCAGCAGGTTGTTGGGGCTGTACAATCTCAGTTGGTTGTTCAGGTTGTCTAGTCTCAGCAGGTTGTTGAGGCTGTGTAGTCTCAATAGATTGCTGGGGCTATACAATCTCACCAAGTTGTTCAGGTTGTGCAGTCTCAGCAGGTTATTAAGGCTGTGCAGTCTCAGCAAGGTTTTAAGGCTGTGCAAACTCTTCAAACCCTAAACCTTCACTACCCTCAAAGGTTTGATTAGATTATTTATCAAAGCTAGGGTTAGATTTACCACCCACATCTTTTACATATTCAATGGAAGGGACCACATCAGGTTCTTCAATTAAATGAGACACATAAAGTTCAATAATTTATCCATATTTTAACTGAGGTACAATATCCATAATAATCCCTATCACCTTTTATTTATACAAGGTGTAGCTCTAGGTGGTCTAATATGAACAATACAAGCATTACAATTATACCTGATTTCCTTAACATAACCAACAAACTCGAAATAGGATAATTTATCAACATCTACATCAAAACAATCAGTGACAGTATCTCCAAAATACTTAATACGAGGTTTTGTTGTAATTTCCACCGCGGTGAAACGTCAAGGTAATGTGCACATCCATTCCAAACTGAAAAGATTACCAAAAAAAGGTTTAGGTCAGCTTTTTATTGACCTAAAACTCAGCCAAATAAAAAAAAATTCAACACAAAACCCTAATATCGAATTCGAACCATTGATTACTAACCTGACTAACTCCGTTTTCGTCGATAAAAATCACAAATTCAAAAACAACCAAATGTTTACTTTACAATTGCCTAAGATAGTTCGTATAGGTTAGAAGATGGATTTAGGAATTTGGATATATGAAGATTGATTTAGAAATTTGGGTAAAATGTCGATTAGAAGATTTAGGGGTATTTGTTAAAAAATGGGTTAGGTTTTTATTTGGGAAATGGTGGGTACTTTATTAATATTTGTTAATTAAGTGGATGAATGATAGGGCACGTGATCCAACAACACCCTCTCCTCAACTGAGCTGATGCTGATAAGGTTGAGATAAAATAGTTTAAAGATGTTAAGTTGGTAACTGGACGCCCGTGTATTTTAGGTGGTAAATTAAGTTGTGCTACCAAGTTTGGGAAGGGGGGTTTATGTCTTTTCTCAAACTTTAGTAAAAGAAGAGATTTTTTTATCGAACTTCATGAATGAAACCAATCCATGAATGAAGCCCTACATACCTCAAGTGAGACTCCCTATAATTGAAGAAGAAAATCTGGAAAAACTTTGGCCAAACCTTCAAGCCCTAACTTCAATGGAATCCTTGACTTGGGGAGAGAAATATTGAGAACCTTTTGAGAGAAATTTGAAGATGAATGATTTTGAGTGAATTAGGAATAGGATTTATAAAGGCTAGGTTGGTTAAGGCAATTAAGAGAGCCAAAATGAAGTATTTTAGGACTTAAATGAATCGAAAATATTAAAAAAAAAAAAAAAAACCCTGCATAAAAACTTGTCACGGCTATCCACAAAACCCTTTCTTCGGGTTATGGAATATGGACCGTACTTCAGTCCATAGACCATCATGCCATATAAGTCGAGTTTCTGGAATTCGCAGCTTCTAGACCACGAACATGCAGGATGACCTGTCAAATCATCTACGGGCCGTAAGTCATTTTCGTAGATACATCCCAAACTTAGAAAATCTTGAGTTCTTCGGGGCTTATTTCTATGGACCTTTGACGGGTCGTGTTTCCATCTACGGTATGTCCTGTTAATCGTACATCAACTTTCAGAAATTTTTCAATTTTTCACTTTCATTGGTTTCAATGCATGAAGCCTACCTACAACCCGTTGTATCATCTACGGTCCGCAGACTAGCTCATTGGACCAAACCAACACCAAAATCCTGAACTTTCACTCTTTCCAGGCTAATAACAGGCAGGGTGTTACATAGGTGTAGTTAGCTTATGGATTGCTTTAGTTTTGTCTTTGTATACTTGAGTAATTATCTTACTTTAGACTTCCGCTCTAGACCTCTAGCTTGATTTATTTCTCTTTTTCATATTACATTTACTTTTCCTATCCAATCAGCCTATGGTACCTATTGGGTACCAATTGATTTGTTACTCATATATTAAATTTTGTATCTGTTTTTGTAATACAGGTCCAAGCACCAGTTACTAGCTGATTCGGGCCAGTTACAGTTTGCATCAGAAACGAGGGTGAGCACATGGCGTCCTGGATTTACCTATCTCCTTCTATATATAATTGGCTAGTCTTTTGATTTTTGTGATAAGCCTTTATTTCTGTGGTCCACTTTTGGGACTAGTATCTATTTTGTAGTAGCTCTGTACTGGTGACTTCGAGGTTTGGGAGGGACCGTTGTTGTATATATATACCCGGTTGTTTGCTTATTTACTCTGTTTATCTTCAAGATTTGCTTATTCTTGCTTAGTTTCTATGTTAATATCATTTACTTGCAATTACGGATTACAGATCAACTTATCTACCAATGGATTATAATAAATGTCATCATGACTCAATATACCGAATCGTGATAAATTTTCGATTCTATTTAATTCATTCCTATGCACATTTCTATCTCATATTTTATTGTCTAAAAATTTAGAGATTTACCTCAAATTTGAGACACTGAGACGCCAAAAATCATCTGCTTCCCCTCTTATGTGCATCGGTTTTAAAAGCAAAAGTAAGTGCTCTTGTTATTACTATTGTTTGTTGAATTTGCTGATATTCTATAATTTTTATTGGTAGCATTATAGAATAGTGTTTCATTCTATCTTAGAAGAGATTAATTCTAAAGTTTTGGACAATTATAAGAGAATTAAATTTCTTAAGAAAATATAATTTGCTGAGCTCAAAATTTAATTAATCTAATACTTCTTCTCTTTTCGGTACCTTTTTTTTTATCTTGATTTTTTATCCAATTACTGCTGCTTAAAATTATCGTTGTAAAATTGATAATCCACTAAGTTGAAATTATAGCTTTTGAGTCAGGATTGCTCCTAGTTTCATTCGAATGAAGAGAGTGAAAAAGAAAATGAGCAAGGCTGTTATATGATATTAAAAAAATAGTCGTAGGGTCTTATGATATATCAATATGAAAATTCATTTAGAGAAGAGCCTAGTGAAGAAATTTCGGGAGTTGGATTTCTCTAGGCAAGCTACATGCGCATATCGTCCCAATTTGTCGACTTGCCTTGCTTCTCCTCTCGTATCTTTCTTGCAAACCTTGCACGTCTTGTCTACCCATCCCTCCTCCACATATTGTCCATCCACTGTTAATTAAAACAATTCTTAATTAAATAATTACATAATATGTAGTTAGCTACGAGTATAGATAATTACCCTCAACGTACGACTTGAAGAAATCTTTGTACGTCCCACCAATCTTCCTTCTCAGAGCTCCATACTAGATAATATAACAACTTGATTAACATACGCCAATGAGAAAGAGAGTGACTACGCTACATGTTAAACAACAATGGGATGTACCATGTTGCCCCTTATAGAAATGAAAAATCACCTGTTCTCTGGACATTCTCTCTCCGGATTGTGTTTTTTCTCTTGCTTCATCAAGAAGCTCAGCGTCCCTTGCTGATCTAACTTGGGAAAAATCCAGAGCTTCAGTTACACTTGAAAACAGAGATTGTTTTTTCTTATTCTTGGCTGCTTCTTCCTTTGCCTTTGCTGAAATTGTTACTAGTTGAGATGAGCAAGTTCTGCTGCTAGGAAAAATACTGCATTTGGGGAAATATTGTGAACCACCCAAATAGTAATTTTGAGAAGCTGAAAAGGGAGTAACCCTAAGCCCCATTGTCTTTGTGTGAAATTGAGGCTTAACTAATTGCTTTCAAGCTGCACTTTTATATTGCTCTACTAGGGAGACTTGTGTTTATGGCATACTTATTTTATTTTAGAATGGAAAATGCAGGGCCAGTCACATAACTGGTGGTTCACAACATATGACGTGGCTCTAGGCTGACAACTAAAATTAACGATTAAATTTTCCCAATAAATAAGGAGGATTTTACAAGTGGCAAGAATCTTTTACCGCTGGCTGGTCATGTCGTAGCAATTTTGCGTCGCTTATTAATATGCTTCCTAACAGATGGTTTAAACGTGTATTTGACTTATTGAGACAAGTCGTATGCCTTTTGCCAAAGAGATGAGAGTTCAAATGATGAACTTAAATAATTACATTTACCTCTCTAAATAAGATACATACATAGCTATACGAGTAAAGTGAGATGGATTTAAACAATGTAGACCATGCCAACTTCAAGAAGGGATGCTGGAGGAACCTTGAGGGATACATCTGCACCCCTGCAATTCCTCCTAAGGAAATTATAACCATAATTGATAGCCAACCTCTTCAACACGGATGATCCTTGTTTTGCTTTCACATGTGAATGCCCTAGTATGAATGCGGTCCCTGCTTGTTGTGCTGCATACAGATCTTCTAGCTCTTCCTGCATCTGAGAATCCATTTCCCCCCTTGAACCCACTTCCGACTCATTATCTATTGCAAATCTCACTCTTCTTTCCACAGGTTGCATCTCTATCACATCCGTCACACTTTCAACACTAGGGAACCCGACAGACACGCTTGCAGGCTGTATAGTTTCTTCGAGCTCGAAAGCTGGTGTATTTGACAAATCCAGAGTTCCTATAACGGTCAGTCTACGTTCTCCCGACGATGCACCAGACCGTGAGCAGTCATCGTCGTTGCAAGTGTCGATGATTCCGTGCGCCTTGTACCAATCATACCGGATGAAATCGGCCAGCCTACCGACAAGTTCGGATTCAAAGGCATCGACATCCTGATGAACATCACGGTAACCATAACGGACAATGCATCTATAGGAGCGATGAGCTGCAGGACCAACACGGCCTACGAGGTATCTCTCAGCTGGGGGCACAAAAGGGACAGGCACGGATTTCACACACACAAAAACAAGTATCCGGTGGTAGGCAGGGAGGTTGGTGACAAAACGTGAGAAGTTGGCTGGAATCCCAGAAGTCAAATCAGTGAATATGAGACCGATGCCAGGGACTCGAGTAATACCCAAGCTTGGACCTAGTGCCAACAGCCATTCCAACGAAACCTTATTGTGGAGATCATATTCATACTTTTTGACTGTGGCGTAGTGCCAAACAAACATGACAGTAACCAAAAAGAGTGCAAGCAGGATTGGAAGCCAAGCGCCCTCAAGAAACTTAATCACGGAGGCTGAGAAATAGAGTAACTCAATAGACCCAAACAGAAGGAGAAATCCAAGGGCCAGTATTGGAGGCTTGTTCCAGCAGAGGATGATAACTAATGAAGTAAGGCAAGTGGTCACCAGCATCACCGCCATCACTGCTAGTCCTGCAATTGAGAAAGGATGAAACTGTGACACCTTATGGTATACACTGAATTATCAAGTTAAATGCTTCATGAACTTCTATACAGCTTCATTCATAAAGATTAGAGGGAAAAGAGACCAATAGGAAAAGAAAACAAAGGGAGAGAACTGTTTGGGCTGGCAAGAAGGCAAAGACTCCGATTGAGTCACTATAAAAGCAGCAAGCAATGAATTGTCTTGTAAGAATGCCGGGTATATGAAAAATCTTTTCGATAGCATATAGCAAGGGAAACATCTACTCAAGGAGGAGTAAAAAGATTTTTGAAGATCACACTCTAAGCCACGTCTAAGAAGTTAAACAAAACAGTTAAAAGCTTGAAATGACAGCCAGTAGATGGTAATTGATGCCATTATAACGTTGCTTGGAGAAGGAATGGTTAATCACAAGTACCTGACGCATTTCCCATGTGCTTTGTGTCTCTGAAACCGATAGTCACAGCAACACAAAGAATCATGAGTATCGAATTGATCTCGGGAATGTATATCTGGCCATGTATTTTGGCATTGGTGTGAACAACCTTAACTCTTGGGAAGCAACCAAGGGATTGACTCTGATTGATAATTGAGAATGTTCCGCTGATGATTGCCTGACTTCCAACAACAGAAGCCAGAATTGCTATTACTAGCACTGGCCATCTCACAGAATCTACAAATTAAATTTAAAAAAGGAGAAGGGAATAAGTCACGGAAAAATATGAATAAAATTCAAATAAATTGATAAACATGATCAAGAAGCTTGTTCTACAAAACCAACTTACATTCATGAAAACAATTATTAAAAATTATATAGGCCCAATTCCATACAATGCCTTAATGAAGTAAACACTATGAAAACATCCATAATTTGATTGAGGATAGGCCAGACTTGGCTCATACTTTAAAAGATCATTTCCGTAGTCATGCCCTTCAGGCCTTCACAATTTAGCGCTAGGTTCATTTCAGATATCTTGGTGCAACAACTGGATAACAGTCCCTAAATAATTATCATGTTTAGACATCAGGTCATTCAGGTTTCAGTTTCATACATTAACTGTTACATCATGAAGAACCCGAATAAGTAAAAATAATACATTGCAAAGGATAACTTTTACTCCCTCAGTCCCAATGGACTTACCATTTTAAGAGATCATAAAACACTTGACCATTTAATGGGTAATATTATTCTATACAACTTTCAGAACATCTAACAATACAAATTCATTTAACTATTAAATCTGAAAGATGCTTTCTCTATCACTGCTCAACCAAAAATTAATATTTTCTTCCACTAGCACTACTATATTATACATGTTTATATTTTTTGCGGAAAACATATTATACATGTCAAATTAATATCTTAAACTCAATGTCTAGTTATTACTAAAATATTGAACTAGATAGTAAAAGAAAGTTATCAGTAAAATATAAAATGCATAGAAAGACCTACTTTTGATTCTTAAAAATACACAAATTTATCAAATAAAAGCTCAAACTCCATTCATATTACCTAAAATGCAAAGCTAGGAGTTGTAAAAAGGGAGCAATCATATCCAAGTTAAAACTAAATAAAACACAACAATGCATGCCTTCAAACCACATGAACTTGGTTAACGTTGTTTCCTCTACCAACTGATTGAAAGGAAAATGATACCTGGAACTGATACATAGAAACCAATCTTGTGAATGGTGTGGTGATGCCTCGATAAGAAAGCAGCTTGACCCATATATGCCAAAGTTAGTGCTGGATAAACCAGAAAGGTGAATGCAATCTGTGGCGGGATAAAGAATTAGAGTTGTGATTTGAGATTAAAATACAGTTTATTGCTGTAAACATTTGAAGGACATAAATTAGTTCACAGAGTTTACCTGAATTGCAGTATATGAGAAGTGCCCAAGATCAGCAAACATTGCTTCAGAACCTGTAATATGGTAAATAAAACTTTCATTAATGAAAAGACTGTTGATACCATGATTATAATCTAACCAAGTCTAGATACATATCCTTCACATTTAAGCTTCAAATACTTATCAAAGCATGATCCAGAGGTGAACAACGTTGAATATAAAAAAATTATATAAAGTATCAGGCCATACATTACATCAAAATACAATTCTCTCCCCTTCACAAATTGTTTGTCTCTTTTCTCTAATGAATGGCCGATTTGACCAATCTTTAGAGCTATATCAGATATAAAATGATTAATTTTTTTTCAATATAAAACTTGGACATTTGAAACAATGGAAGATAAAAAAGTTGCAAACTTTTCCATGTTAAAGTGATGAAAGAATACATCCTCAAAGATGTATTTTTTCATTAGTTTAACATGTATTGACTGATTGTATTATATGAACCTGGCCTGAGCAGATGCTTCATCTGTTTAGTCCTGATTCACATATATGCATTTTCCAACCAAGTGTTCTCACACTATTAATATCGATCAAGTATTTCACATCAATTTCAACAAATCCTAGAACCATAGATCATGTACTACCACAAATTGGACCTTATATTTGCCAAGTGACATGCTTTAGATATTAGAGAACAGGCGTCTGACATATGAACAGGTAAACCCACACAAACAAGGTATAATAGCATCACTTTTAGAATGTTATGGAAGCACCTGATTTATATAAAAGCTGCTATGAACAGGTAAACTCAGACAAAGCAAGTTATAATAGCGCCACTTCTAGAATGTTCTAGATTGCAGCACCTGATTTATATAAAAGTGACATATTGGACTTCAGATGTTATACCAAAGAAATAGAGCTTATGACTGCACTAATAAAAAAAATTTTTTTTAAAGAAAGTATAAGAAGACATGTTACCAGTTATGCAGAGCAGAATTCCACCCAAAGACATCCATCCTCCTTTTCTTGTTTTCTTCAGGAACTTTACCATGTAATAGGGGGAAAGGGCTTTATAAACATGTGGATTCCAGTGGATAATGTTGTATAACCCAAGCGCACTAATGCAGAGTAACCAGGTCATTACAATCGGTGCAAAACAAAAACCAACTCGATGTGTGCCATAATGTTGTAATGCAAATAGGCAGATTAATATGAAGCAAGTTATTGGGATCACTGCATCTGCATAAGCAAAAACATTGATGTAATATGAAATCAAAGTTTAACAATAACTTCAGTAAAGATCTGTAGTGATGACCACTTTCACAGCAGATACATCTAGAAACATAAGAAAGAAACAAATAAACATAACTCCGCAGAAAAGATATTAATGTCAAATCTCTTCTGTTGTTTCCTGCATCCATCTGTAACTAAACACCAGCAAGAAATAGAGGACAACACTGGTAACTCAAAGTAGTTGGCTGATTTAAGTCTGCACGTACCCACTTCCCAGCCACACCCCAAAAACCACTATCTTTTCTTTATCTATACCATTTCATTTCAGGTGAACTTGTTTCAACTCAGAGCTCTATATAAAAGACGTGGAGAATGAACTTCACATCTTGTATGCTCTAATATTTAGTTTTTGATAAAATATCATATATATAACCCAGAAAATTGCAAAAAGAACACTGACTTATCAGATACGTTACCTTGTGTAATTTAGGACGAAAATCCTTGTCAGTAACATGTTCCACTCTCAGTCTTCACATGTTTTTTCATGTAAGGCATTCAGAGAGGAAAATAACATTTTCCTTTCAGTTGAAAAGAATATGGACTCTGGTAAATTTGACAAGTGACAACAATTATGGTACTACAAGATTCCTAAAATATTCTTTTCAGTTAAAAGATATGTTGACATTGGTCAGAATACCGTTCGGAAGCGATAACTTTTGTGATACAATCACTACAATGAGATACATGTTTTCTTTTAGCCTTTTTTGGGGGGGATTAAATGGTGTACGATGAGATTCTTCGACTTGTAAGAAGCAAAACCTATGTCCTATAGAGTAACCGCTACCCTAGAAGTGACTTTGAACAGAAAAGTAGAACATTTCCGGACAAGTGAGTTTGAACAGAAAGGTAAAAGATTCCAGACAAGTGTTCTAATGTTACAGTAATTATATCTTTCCCTTTTCTAGGTAGATAGTTTATAGTAGATACAAATAGTGATGTAGTTGTAACCATATAAAACATTATTATTAAGATTTTCTTCTCTATCTCTACCGTATGCTTTCTGCCTGTAACCAGCCACCAAATTGTGATAGAATAGCAGTGAGTCCTCTACTGCCATTTTCTTCACCTTACCAGCCCTTAAATTGCAAGGTCTGTGCATTGACAACAGTGGAAGTTTTCTTGGCCATTTTGGTTATTACAAGTGTGAAGGTTAGAAATGGTCAAGACGAAGCTGAACCGCGAGAAATAATAGTTAGAAGACAGCCATCCTAATCCATGATCACTAAATGTTGATCAACACTGAACAGAAAAGTTACTTAAGAATCAATACCACAAAGTTTGACTGGATTGTGGAGATTCTGTTGGATTGTCTCACAGTCTTGCTTACACGCTTTATTTTCTGTAACACAATCAAATCATCCCATACTTATATTTTGTACTAAGACAAGGATATTCAAAACCAAAGTAGTAGTACGAGATAGGAACAAGACATAATAGTTAAATTCCTTCAATTTCTTTGATGCAACTTCCAAAGAGTAATTGATAACAAAATGGCAGAGTACAAAACAAACACATTTCAGTTTTCAGGAAGCAGCTTTATTAGTACACAGAACAGCTTACATTGATGGTGTTCCCGAGACATGGATAACTCAAGGCCAGAAACCGCAGAGAATACTGCACTTGGAAGAAGATTTCATGTTAGCATTTGCCACAATTCTAAAGAACATGAATTTGATGCAGAACATCCTAGAATACCAGATATGGCTGGAGTAAGAAGCCCATCTCCAATCACCATACAAGTGCCAAGAAGCACCAAAATGAGCAAAGCAGTGTGTAAGGACTTGTGCTTTTCAAGAAGCAACTTCACCCTTGAGTTGTTCTTCGTCTCAGGAGGGTGTTCAAGTTTGTAGGTAGAAAGAGCTTCATCAGCAACTTGTCTGTTAGGAAGAAGGCTAACTTTGGCATGCCTGCATATTAAGGAATAGAGAGCAAAAGTACCACCTGTAGCAGAATCAATGTAAGTCAGTTTAACGACCAAATGCGAAGTTATTCTTTTCAATACAACAACACCAAATACCAACCAAGCTTATCTTTGTGACTTGTGGCACATACCTTCTCCATTGTCATCAGCACGAAGTACGATAAAGACATATTTGAATAGAGGAACTAGAGTTAAAGTCCAAAATACGAAAGAAAGAACGCCAAAAATTTCTTCATTGGTCTCGGAATGATGAATGTCTTCTGCAAATGTGCTTTTGTAGACATAGAGTGGCGAAATACTGAGATCTCCATACACTACGCCAAGACTCTGGTATGCCAGAATCAGTGTACTCTTCCAAGACTTCTTCAATGGAGAAACATAAAGGTGTAAGAATGGTGTGATAAAAAGAAAAGCAGAAAAATTATGACTCTAATTCACTAATATGAGACATGCTACAATACGGCCCAAAAGCTTGAGCAGATTGAAGAACAATGATAAACACCTTTGAAGTGTCCCAACACTTGCCATAATTGACATCCATTCTCCTTAGAGGCTTGGTGTACTAAATTGCTTTTGGCTGACAAAGAGACAAGATACCCTCACTTGAAATATAGTTTCTTAAACCTGAAAGAAATAAAAGATCCACAAAATTTAGAGGCTTGTTGTACTAAATAGCTTTTTCGCTGACAAAGAGATAAGATATCCTCACTTGAAGTATAATTTCTTGAAAGATCCACAAAAATAATGAGGCAATCAGTGACACAAATCTCCACTTTCCATCCCTAAATAAGACAGACTAAAGGCATGAAAATTTAACCCTACATCGGTGCAGAATGCAAGACCAGAGAAGTAAAACCCCATGGAAACTCATAGGTTTCTTTCTTTCGTGAATAACAAAGGAAAGGGAGAAGTTAACAAATCTTACTATGAGCAGAGTTAGAAGAAATGGTAGTTACATTATCAAATCACTCACACCAAAGTTGAGCCCACGTAAATTAAGGCGATTGTAAGTAGGTAGTCCCCAATCTACTCAAAAGTAGAGTGACACACCATATGAGAAAATGTAATTTTTTTCAAGAAAGAAAAACAGCATTGGGTAGATGGATGGTGAGGCTTGAAATATACCATATGAGGGGAGGCAGCAGCACGTGATGAGAACATGGACCCCCTTTTCTTCTGCTCTTCCATTTAGCTCACGATTCCAACGCTTATCTATCTATCTTTTTCCCCATTTCAATCTACTCCCTCCTATTCCCTTTTCGGAAGTTTTACTTTTAAATCAAATGTAAGCTGGTTTAATAAATGCATCCTCAGCTCAGCACTGCAAAGGAAGACTCGACGTATGCTAATAAAAAGTACCCTTGGACTTCTCCCACAAATTAACCATGACACATTGAAGAATCATTTTAGCACTGCTGTTTCAGAGAACATACAGTCTCTTTGCATTTGTGAATTTTATTTTTTTCGACAATCAAAATTTTAATTAGAGCCTTGAAATCTAAATAAATTTCATATGTATTTATTTATTTTTATTAATATTTAGATGCTTATTATTACCGAAAGTGTAAATATCGTTTGGCTAACGTGATTGAAGATCTAAAAGCAAAATTTTAATTGAAGACTACAAATCTAAACAAATTTCATATGTACTTATTTATTTATTCTAACTATATAGATGCTTATTATTACCCGATTTAATATTTTTATTATAATTGATTTCTTCGAATACCTTTTTGCTCAAGATCTTTTCAATTCAACATTGAAAAACTTTTTTTTTTCTGAGTTATTATATGAATTGCTAACTTAATTTTATAATTAATAGGTTGACAAACTTTAAATAAATATAAAAGTTGCAACCATAGAATCTAATTTAAAAAGTTGATTACTTGGTATATCTGCTCTAATGTATTTATTGTAATGTCTCAAAAACAATATAAGAAGAAATTTTAAAAAAAAATTACTTTATTCAACACTTTTTGAATATTGATTAATATTTTTGACAGGATATTACTTTAAACTATTAAAGATTTGAAAAAAAAAAGTATTAAAAAAGATAAATAATGTAAATATTAGCAAAGAAAATGTAAGATTAAACATTTTTTTTTATTTCTTGTATTCAAATGGAGTCAAGAGAAGTAAACTAATATAATTTTTATTTTTTTACTTTTTATCAAATAAAAATTTGAGACCCGAAAATTGAGGGCTTAAAGCATATGCGTAATAATTCAGGAGGAAAAGCGATTCCTGTGCCAAACTTGTTTTTTGTGGATTCTAGTGAAAAAAATCATGAGCAAAAAGGTATGAATGTGGTGGTGGCTGCAGACTCCAATTAAAGAAAACCAAAGGCGTTTTGGAGAGCCGACAACTGAGAATTGAGAATATTGGCACTTACATAAACACGAAATTTGAGGATGCACAAATGCAAATTTATTTTGCCGGAACATGTGCCGGGAATTAAGCATTAATACTTTACTCTTAAACTATTTATTGCCCGACGACAACACTACTACACTAATGTGTTCTTTTTCTTCCTACACAAATCTCAATATATCAGTGTGAGACACGTATTCATCCAAACCATGGTTTATTACATGTCCTTTTGCTAGTGGCATTATATTCGAAAATACTTATCCTTTTCTTTAATGATAAAATATAGGTACTCTTTAATTTGAATTCAACTGAAATTCACGTCTATTAATGTTGAATATGCATAAATAGATATTTAAAATTGAACAAGTAGATACACATGTCATGCATGACTCAATAAACGTGTAACTCCATGTTGGACACAGTATTATCATATAGGATGAATGTGTTTATTTATTCTTAATTTGAATTGTTGAAGTGTGTATTTGCGCAGGTCATAATTTTGCGCTAGTGTCAAGTTAAGAATTATATAAATTAAGATTAAACATTATTACCTATTTTGCCCTTATTAAATGGCAATCCACATTCTGTGTTTCTTTTGTGTTGTTTCAGTTAGTATTGTTGCCTCTTATGATATTGTTATCTTTGCTCATCCTTACAAGGTCACGTTCTTAAGGCGACTTACGGTTATATATTTTCAAGTGTAACGCTTTTTTAATAAGAAATTCCTCGTCTTGTTTGCTATTGTTCTATTGGCTCCAATTTACTTTCTTGGACTCTTGTGCTTTTCCTGTTGCAATGGTTGAGCTTTCACATCCCTTTTAATAAAAATAACTTGAGCGTAATTAATAAAAAAGAAAAAAAATGGAAAACTAAGAGTCACGCCTTTACTCAAAAGGTATGACTTTCATAGTAATTATCCTTCTCACTTCACTCCTTCATGCCATCAGAAAATAACATTTCCTCTTCAGATCCGGATGATCAAATTTCATGGTATTTTCGTTTGCAGAATTAGGTTAGAAATTACAATGGAGAAGAAAAAGAAAAAGCAAAAAAGACTAGATATGATTCCGGATTAAGATGAAGTAAATAATATGCATTCTCCAAAATCAAGGAGAGCTCACCAATCAGTTGAAAATGGAGAAAATCTTCAATGGAGCGTCTGTTGATGATCTCTAGTACCTGTCTGTGCATCATAAAACGATGTCGGTCTACATAAACATCAGTACGTGAAATGTACAAATATATAAAATAGGTAGAAAGAAAAGGACATAATTAAAGATACGCAACTCAAAAATCAGTACAACTCGATAAACATGCACATTTAAGAATAAAATCGTGCTTTGAAAATAGGCTCAATAATATACAATTCATCCAAAAACATATCACATACCATGATGCACTGGTTGGGAGTTTCTCTTAACAAACAACAATTTCACCACCTTTATTTGGTGATACACAATGAAATCGACGTCGTTGCCACACCCGTCCAACACTTGTCAAGGTAAGGGACACTTAACCAATCTTGGATCCACAGTAAATGTCCATCTTTTTGGGACAAAAGTCATCCAAATTAACAACACAACTATCCTACGCTGGCAACATAGTCTATGGGTTAGAGTCATTGCCCACTCATGCCCATATCGGTGCTCAATACTCCTCCCATGACTAAATACATCCATATCCGTCAAGCTAGTAATTTACTGAAAATAATCTCTTTTGAGTCTCAGTGGACTTTAATTCAAAGATATCAAACTCATCTCAAACATCATCATCACCATCTTCTATCAATAAATATGTTTTGACAATCATTTACATCATCATCATGGTAAATCACAACCACAATCATTCAGTCAAGGCTCTAGACTTAGCCCCTAGGTTCTAGGTTCATTCATGCAAATCTTTTATTAAATAATATCGAGGTTTTATGAAATAACTTGTGTAAAAATATATTTTTAGTAATTTAGGTTCATGATGATCATCAAGCATATAAAAATACATATAATCATAACCCAAAATTGGATCACAATTAAAGAGATTAAAGTAAAGCAATGACAACTACAACATTTAATACGAAATTCCAAAACCTGAAGTCATGAGTACAAGAGCATTTCAAGTAGTAAAAATGAGTAAATACAACTATCTCAAATGAAAATACAACGTTATCTGATAATGTCAAGTATAAAATTTGGACTAGAAAGTAATAAAGAAAGTCTCAAAAGATCCACGACGACTCGAAGTGTGGGCCTCACCACTAGAATTTGGGATAGATGAAATATGACTCTAATAGAGTAAGATCAACGACCCTATAGGGGTTCCTGTACTCGATCTGCAGGGAGGAACAAAGTAGGGCTGAGTACACCAAAATGTACTTAATAGGTTCAACTGACTGGGTAAGAGAGATCGAATAAGTATGTAAGAATGAAGAAACCTATCATCTGCATAAAAAGGTTAGTGCACAGTAAATATATATATGAATAAGGTAAGATAGCAATAGTATTATCTGATGCAATGCAATGAATGTTTAAATGCAATGCATGGGGTGGAGTCACGACGTCTCTAGTCAATTTATACATCTACCAAGCTAAGGCTA
The DNA here is from genome assembly GCA_026153255.1 of Solanum medicagineum. Classification (NCBI taxonomy): domain Eukaryota; kingdom Viridiplantae; phylum Streptophyta; class Magnoliopsida; order Solanales; family Solanaceae; genus Solanum; species Solanum medicagineum. Next base: position 8,221,982 of record JAPFFP010000094.1, on the reverse strand, counting down.
CCAGGTAGAAAAAATGGAGCCTCGCCAGACCATATACTAAAATCTCTTAACCTTGTCACCTCAGTGTGGTCAAGAGGTGTCACAATATCTTAATCTTGCCACCTCAGCATGGTCAAGGGGTGTAGAAAGTGGTACAATCCCTCCCTAGCTACCTTAGTGTAGGCAAGTGATTTTATAAAAAAAGTGATATATCTCACCTTGCTACCTCAGCCTAGGCAAGAAATTTATAAAAAGTGGTACAATATCTCAACCTTGCTACTTCACCATAATCAAGGGGTAGTACAGATGCAACATGACATGGCTGCATGCCAATGACACATTTCAAGTATGTATAATAGCAATATGAATGATAATGGGTGTATACAATAGACATAACATCAAAATGTTATGCTAGGTGCATCAACTAGTACCATAATGCCATCAACATGTTTCATATCATCGCTCTTTCATCAATAATCAAAATGATAATGAAATCGGACTCCGCAAGTCTCAAATATGCTCATAAGTCTCGAATATATCACAATTACCATCAATTTACCACAAAACTCTCCACATGATATCACAGGTCTCATATTATCACAATAATATTCAAAATATCTCAATTCTCAAGATTTTATCTCAATTTATCAATAGAATCATAATTTACTTAAATTTCGGCATAATCGATATCACATTTTCATCAAAATCCTATCATATCAGTCTACCTACTCATGAATTAATGTAGATCTTACAATTATCATATGAACATGGCCAATAACTCAAATCCAGTTACAAAAAGATTAGCCAAATTTACCTCGATACCGAAACAGAGAACCGTACAACTGAGCTTTGCTAATGATTCGTTGCTATTCTGCAGAGGGGATCTGAAGTCAGTTCAGGAACTATATCAATGCTTCATGTTATTCCCTAGTCGTTAGGCCTGATTGCTAATGTAGACAAAAGTAACATCTATTTTGGGGGAGTTCAACAACAACAACAACAATAAGAGGAGATATTAAGGGAGTTGTAGTTTGTCCAAGGAGAATTTCCATTCAGGTATCTTAGTGTGCCCTTAAGCACTAAATGAGTCTCTATGTACAATGTAAACCTCTTTTTGAGAAGATGCTCGGAAGAATAACATGTTAGACTACGAAGTTTTTTATCATATGCTGGAATGGCTCAACTTGTCAAAAGTGTACTGCATGTAGTACAAATGTTCTGGTGTCAAATTTTTACATTGCCTAAGAAGATTATCCAAATAATAGAAAGTATGTGCAGAAGATTTCTTTGGATTGAAAATACAGAAACCTCAAGGAAAGTTTTAATTGCATGTGATAAGTTGTGGTGTCTTAAAGCAAATGGAGGTTTGAATTTTCAGGATACTTACACATGGAATAAAGCAGCTATAGAAAAATAAATGTGCAATCTTTGCAAGAAAAAGGATAAATTATGGGTTGCCTAGGTACATAGTTATTATGAGCAACACATGCTTCCTGGGTAGTTCAAAGGGCCTTGAAAGCTGCCACATACTTACAAGAAGCTGGATACACTGATGAGGATATTAGGAACATGAATAAGTACTCCATAGACAAAACATATTTACAAATGAGAGGCCCACTAGAAAGAGTAGCTTGGAGATCATTGGTGTGGATAAACTTAGGAGCTCCAAAGTGGTTGTTTATATTATATTTAGCAGTTAATGGAAGACTTGCAATCAAGGATAGATTGATCGCTTGTGGTGTGATTACACCACCTATATGTCAACTGTGCTTACTAGAAAATGAAAGTGGAACACCTCTTCTTCCATTATAGAAAGCAATACTAACTTGGCAAGGAATTAATCGTGGTTGTTTTGACTGGACACTAAAGATTCAATGGGCTATCAAAAATATGAAAGGCAAAAGAATTGAGGCTTTAGTGTATAAGATGACAATAGTTAGTACAATATACTGGGTGTGGATGGAACACAATGGAAGAATATTCAGGCAGCAACAACAAAGTGATGATGCATTAATAAGGCATATCATACAAGAAGTTCATGGAAGAGGTAGTAGATATCGTAGAATAGCTCCAAGATTACAAAATCTACATGTATTCCCATAGTATGGCTAATGTAGTTAAATGTTGAGTAGCAAGGATAGTAGACTTGTCTATACCTATTGGATGGTGGCTTGTGATGCTCTTTGGTAAGTAAAACTTTTACTTACCAAAAAAAAAAAAGTGGATACAAATGTTAATTTTTGTATATAATGCTAAAGAATAAAGGGTTAATGATTTCGGATAAACTTTGAATAATTACCCTTAAACTAATACAAACTTAACTTGCACATATTTGAATTTATAAAAATGAATCAATCTTAAAAAAATACAATATGATGGTATTAAAATAATTTGGTATACAAATACTATGTACATTTGATTATAAAAAATATTTATCTAATAATATGACTTCTTGGCTATATCTAAAAGGACAAATTAAACTGAATACATTATAAAATATGAATACATACAAAAAAATAATAATAATAAAAAGAAACAAGTGAATTTACAAAATGTACATTTGAATTGAGTAAAAATCCATGATAAACATATACAAAATGAATAGTGAAATGTAATACATCATCAAAATAAGCATACATACTATGTAAATTTGATTAAAATAAATATTTATTCTAAAATCAACGCTTCACACCAAGATTAATTTTGGAAGTTCTCACTCGAATTTGATTCCATAAAGTCGTTTAGGCTCTGTATTTTCTTAGTTGTCAATTCAAATAATAAAATTCACAATCCAGATCTCAATCCATTATTAGATTACCCCATAACTTATCTGACTTAAATTTCATCCATATCTGGACTAGGCTCAAAATTTTCAAGTTACTACTCAAGAGACTTTTGGCCCAAATTCCTTCACCATTGCTCTATACATAGTGATGGGGTTCAATCATTATAATAGATACAAATTTATTCATCACTCATCATCGAGTGATCAAAATGAAAAGACTAGGCTAAGGTGTGAAAAGCATAGTACGTAAATCATTGTGAAACTGAGGATAATTGCCTCACATGTTCTTCTCAGTTTTCCAAGTAGCTTCCTTAATTGGACAATGCTTCCATTAATTCTTTACCGACTTAATTTCCTTGGTCTTAACTTTTGGACATCACGATCAAGAATTACATCTAGTTCTTTCTCATATTAAAGGTTCTTATCAAATAAAATAGAGTTCCACCTGATAATATATCTCCATTCCCATGGTACTTCTTCAACATAGACACATATAACACTTGATGGATTCTAGACAAGCCAGATGGTAAAGCCAACCTATAAGTCATTGGCCCTGTGCAATAAAAATCTCGAATGGGCCAATATAGTCAGGACTGAGCTTTCCCTTCTTACCTAATTTCATAATACCTTTTATAGGTGATGCCTTTAGAAGAACTTTCTTACCCATCTAGAACATTATGTCCCTTACATTATGATCTAGATTCTTTTTGTCAACTTTGGGCTGCTAGGAGCTTAGCTTGGATGTTCTTTAACTTATCTTGAGCATTCTTTACCAAATCAACCCCCAAACATTTCATATCTCTAGCGTCAAATCATTCTTTAAGCGATCTACATCTCTTCCCATATAGTGCTTCAAAGGATGTCATGTCTATGCTTGAGTGATAACTATTGTTATAGGAGAACTCACACAATATCAAGAACTTATCCAATGGCCTCCAAAATCAACTATACATGTCCTCAATATATCTTCCAACACTTGAATCGCCTCTCTATCTGCCCATTAGACTATGGGTGAAAACTGTGCTAATAGTGAGTTGAGTGGCTAACTCCTCATGCAATTTTTCCCAACACTTCAATGTAAACTGCATATTGTGGTATGAGATGATGGAAAGAGGTATCGCATGTATTCTTACTATCTCTTTCACGTCAACCTTAGCCAACTGTTGGGCATTATAATCCACTCTGATCAAAATAAAATGGTATGATGTTGTCAGCCTATCAAGACAACTCAAATGGAGTCATACTTTCCCAAGGCTTAGGATGATCCACCATGGAATACGTAGCTATCCTATCCTATCCCACTTCCATTCAAGAATGGACATTTTCTGATGTAAACCTGCTAGTCGTTGGTGCTAACACTTTACTTATCGATAATTTTGACACTTGACCACAAACGTACTATATCTTTATTTATGCTAGGCCACCAGTAAAGCCACTTCAGATCTTAATACATCTTAGTTACATTTGGATGAATAGAATACTGCAAATTATGAGCCTCTATTAATACCTTCTGAATTATGCCATTCACTCAAAGAATACAAATCATTACTCTAAAACTGAGCACACCACTTGCATCAAGTGCCGCACCCTATGACTTTCCAAACACTGTGTTCTTTCTAAGTTCATTCAAACTCTCATCCTTGAACTGTTTGGTCTTGATCTTCTTGATAGAAAGTAGGTCTAGCCCCAATACTAGGTAGCATCACATTTTAATTTAAGACACCTAGCTTCATGAATTTAGTTTCCAACATCTGAATTTCCCTAGCCAACGGTCGGTTAGACACAAATAAGCTAGACTACTAATAGCAGTTGGTTTCCAAGTTATGCATTTGCCACCACATTAGCCTTACTCTGATGATACTGAATGGTATATCATAATCCTTATGTAGATTCTTCTATCTTTGTTTCTTTAGATTCAACTCTTTTTGAGTGTACACATGTTGTAGGTTGTGATGATCCATAAATACCTCACACTTGACACTATAGAGGTAGAGTCGCCAAATCTTGAGAGCAAATACTACTATCGCCAACTCTAAATCATCCATCGGGTAATTCCTCTCATGAACCTTCAGTTGTCGCAGTGGATGAGCTATAACATTCTTGTCCATCATCAACACAACACCTAATGCCAAATGTGGCGCATCACAATTAAAAATAAAACTCTTACCTTCGATCGACAATGTTAGGATCAGTGTTGCAATCAAAAGGGACTTGAGCTTTGAGAAACTCTTCTCATATTTATAACTTTACTAAAATGGTATATCTTTTCTAGACAATCATTTTTAAGTATGTGGTAATGAAAGCAAAAATCTTCATGAACTGCCAATAGTAGCTGGCAAGCCCTACAAAACTTCTAAACTCAGTTACTGAGCTAGGCCAAACTTAGTTTTAATTGCCTCAATATTTTAGGGATCCACCATCGTCCCGTCTTTGAAAATAACATGCCCCAAAAATGTTACGCCCCGGGAGGGGACTCAAGACATGGCTGACACCTAGAGACTATTGCTAGTTTCTAAGCGAACCATTTGGCCTCATCACATTCGTCCATTCATAGATTTTACAAATTAGCGAAAGACATAAGGAATAAATGGGCACATCAAATCGTCTAGATTCAAATAATAATATAATGAAAGGTTAGTGGAAAGAAACTAGCTCACAAGTTCCAACATCAACATCTGACTCTATTCTATGAAGCCTCTATCACTATTAAGTGGTGCCAATGACAGACACATGGCTACCTCAATCAAAATAAAAAAGATAATCAAAACTAACTCTAAAGTATGATGGAAATAACTGTCACACCCCATGCCCCGTTAGGGTGGACAGGCACCCGTTGCCGATAAGGCCCGGGAGAACCAACCTGTACTATACGTTTACTATGCTTGTCAC
>JAPFFP010000094.1:8190805-8208493 GCA_026153255.1 Solanum medicagineum | reverse complement strand
AAATATTTTAAAATGCATTATAGAGTAAAAGAAAAATGAAAATTATTCTCTGAGTAAAAAGAAGAAATTAAAAATTTGTAACCTACGCACCCTCCTCAAACACTTCCCCTATAGCACACAACCCAACATTTTCTTTCCTCTTTTTTTTTTTTTTTTTTTTTTCTTTTTTATAAATATTTTTTTTTTTGTCACTCTATATATATATATATATATATATATATATATATATATGAGGCTAGAAGCACACAGCTGGTGGACAACATGTGTGCTTGTAGCCATTAACAATTTACTTAGGGACAATTTAGGTATTTAGGACATATGTTTGTTTTTAGTAATGTTGTACTTTAGTTTCTTGCATCTGTACTTTTTTTTTTTGTTATTTGACATAAAAGCTGATCTATTTCTATTTATTTACCTTGCTTAATCGAAATGTGCACAATTTTCTGTGTAGTATGTGGGATCATATTCTCACCACTTCCTTTTACAGCATTTTCCTTTCTCTTTATTTTTCCCTTAAAGTTTCTCATTTAGTTTGTTTTTGTGGCAAATTAATATTAATGGAGCATTATTTTATTATATATTTAAAAATTATGTAAAAAGTATTATCAGTTATAATAATTAATAATCTAAATATCTAATAGGATATATATATATATATAAGAGTCTACAGAGGCGACTGAAGCAGGCAGTTATTAGGCGACATACCTGCTTCAGTTGCCTGCTGCCCATTGACGTGCTTGATTCGGCGGCTTGATTATAAAATTTTTGGAGCAGTTGAAACAGGTCGTTGTTGGACGGCATATCTTCTTCAACTTCTTACTTAAGCAGGCAGCTGCCCATTAGTGTGCCTGCTTCAGCTGCTTGATTTTAAAAATTTTTAAAAATGAATAAAAAATTCAGCTGATTATTGAAATTAATCTGTCAACTTCACATAAAAGGAAACAGAAAAAATAATAAGTATTAACTAATTAGAAAATTACGTAAAAACTATCATGAATCTAGATAAGTATAAAAAATACTATAAATCATAATATTTGACAGCTTCAATTTTTGTAAAAATAAATACAAAATTTAAATAATTCTTGAAATTAATCTATCAACATCACATAAAAGGAGACAAAAGAAATAGCATGTATTATTTAATTAGGAAAACAATAGTAATATTTCTAATATAGAGAAGTGGCTACAGAAAAAGGGGACAGAAGAAATAATATGTATTATTTAATTAGGAAACTACATAAAAATTACTATGAATCTAGATAAGTATAAAAAATATTATAAATAATAATATTTGACAAATTCTATTTATATCACATAAATTGAGACACAAAAATAACAAATATTGGGTCCGCGTCAAGGCGGACGTCGATATCTAGTATATTAAGAAAAGACAATTCTTTTTGCTCCTTTAACTTTAATTACTTGTTCTCCATATTATTGTCAAAGACCTTTCTTAATAATTATTGATATAGTAATTTTATCATTTTATCCTTATTAATTTATAGAAAACAACCTCTCCGCTTAGAAAACAACCTCTCCGCTTATGAATTTTTGAGATGAGGGTTTCCATAAAACAATCTTTCTACTTCTATGAGATAGTGGTAAGGTGTGCGTACATCTAATCCTCCCCAAACCTACTTGTGGAATTTCATTGGGTATGTTGTTGTTAATTGATAGGACTCCAAGCATAGTACTCTCTAAATCTTTTAAAGATATTAATTTAATAACAATAAATTAAGGGTATAATAGAAAAAAAATTATCCTACATTTATCAAGAATGACAAATAAAAATAAAATTAAAAATAATTGACAAACTAAAAATCAACGAGTGAATTACTGAAATATATTATATTTCTAAAAGAAATAACTATGGCTCATTTGTACAAGTGTCAAAAAAGTAAAGAACCCCTTTTATATAATTAGATGGTTAGTCTCATCCATGATTAAGGAAAAAAAAAAAAAAGAACTCCTTCAAACTCTTCAACATTTTCTGTGTTCTTTTTTTATAGAACATAAAAATAAGTACTTCCACTTGTTTTTCCAGAATTCTGGACAGAAATCCAAAATTCAAGAATGGCAAAGTCCACTGGCATTCTTGCTGTTGTGTCTTTGACGGTGTTTTTGATGTCAGTGACGGCAAGAGTGCTTCCAATTCATCCTTACTTGAAAGTTGAAGACGCACTCATTTCTCAACTCTATGATACTTCCAACTATGGTTTTCTTCAAATTGACAATGGCTTGGCTCGAACTCCTCAGATGGGGTGACTTACTTTTAACTCTTCTTGTATCTTTTCTCCTTCTTATGTTTCTTTTTTCTATAAAAAATGAATCCTTTTATCGTCTGTAATTCAGTTTGTTCCTGAAGTTCTCAAATTTCCAAGTACTTGTTATTTGAAAAGTTAACTATTTTTGTGTGGCTAGGAAATGAAATAACAACTAAGAATTAGTTGAATCCATGTAGTTTCTTTATTTGGATACCCTCACTTTTAATCCTCTGCCTATCAATGATTTGGAGTTGTATTTAAGGCTTCAAAATGGTAGGGATATTGCAGATGCCTTCCCTTGACAATTGTGGAAAGTTTGTACTACTTTGTGCTTTTACCCAATATTGATATGTTAAATAGTTATGTGATTAATCATATTTATGGAACAGATGGAGCACCTGGAATTTTTTTGCCTGCAATATAAATGAAACAGTCATCAAGGAAACAGGTAATGATCTGAGCATCTCACCTTGTTTTGATAGCGTACCTAATGTAATCCCATAAGTGAGTTTTTGAGAAATTAAAGCTCCCTCTTAACTGAGGGGAATTTCATTTGTTATGTGTATGAATAAACAGTTCCTTTCATGTCCTTTTCTTAGAGGTTTGTGTCAGTTAAAATGAGTTTACTTACTTTTTCTGTTTGGATTTCCATTCAATGACTTGCACTCTTGTCCTGGGGAGCGAATACTTCAGGATTGAAGGTTTTCATTTATTTGGATTGCTTGGGGAGGAGGGGAGGAAGGATGTTTGTTCAACTGTTTGGGAAGCCTTAACTGTGCTGCTTTCTGATGCTGTTTTTGGGGGTGGGAGTGGAGTTTCTAGAATTGTTAAATGTTTTATTAGCTCACATGAAAGTGTTGTTTGGCAGCTGATGCACTCATCTCAACTGGTTTGGCTAGCCTGGGTTATACTTATGTAAACATTGGTAAGCTTGTGAAGAACATAGGTTGACTTTGTTTTGAAGGTTTGCATCTTGACATTCTGATATGCTTTCTTCTTTGTAGATGATTGTTGGTCCAGATTGACACGAAATTTGAAGGTGTGTCTACATTTCTAAGCCAGGATGTCATTCCTGAACAGCTTTCTTCTTCTTTTTTTATGATAGTGGTGTCTAGGCCAGCTAGCGAGCACCTGGATTCTTCAACCGGGAGCCTCCATTCCTGCATGTTTTTCATGCCTTGATGACCTTTAACTTTAGAACTTTGGTTTAGAAAGAGTAAACTGATTTCCTCATTTAGACTGTGGCTGACCAAGAGCTCCTGCTCAGCTTTCATTTTCAGCCATTTTTGGATGTGTGAGATGCTTATCATTTGTCATTCCTTGTGCAGGGTGAAATGATTCCCGACCCAAAAACTTTTCCCTCTGGAATTAAGGCTCTAGCTGATTACGTGCACTCAAAGGGACTAAAACTTGGTGTCTATTCTGATGCTGGGTAGGACATATCCCAAATACCTGGTCTGATTATCTTTCAACTATGTCAATATTAGATGAAAGTACATTTTCTTGTCTGGTATAAAGAGTTCTGTTCTTTTGCCTGTTTCTCACCGTTCGCTTACTTGGATCATGTAGGATTTTTACCTGTCAAGTTCGGCCAGGTTCATTGTTCCATGAAAAAAATGATGCAGAACTTTGGGCATCTTGGGTTAGTTTTGTCCTTTTTGTTTCATCAATCCTATTATTTCAATAATTGTCTCCCAACTTACTGATAAACAATGGTGATAAATGTTAACAGAAGAATCCACTTAAGCTGCTTCTTTGCCTTTTCCTTGTTTTTTTTTTCTGGTTGATATGATAGCCTTTTCCAATTGTTATCCAAGAGCATAACGGGTTGTTATCAAAGAGACTTAGAGCATAGCACAAAAAAAGATTGATATGAATTCAAGGAAATAAAAGTCTTTTCTTAAGCCAAGAAATAAATAAAGAAGAAGCTTACAGTTACTAGCTAATATTGTTAATTGCATTTCTTATACCCGGTTATACAGTTTTCTTACTTGTGAATACTGGTTAATATGTTAGTGTTGGCACTGTCTTTCATTTATTTCTTTTAGTGGTAGACGCTTTACTTTGCATTTGCTAACTAATATTCTGATTGTTCAATTTCACAGGGTGTTGACTATTTGAAGTATGACAACTGCTATAATCTAGGCCTTCCACCACAAAAAAGGTTCAACTCTTAAGTCTGTGAGGTCTAATTTAATTGTCTTTTAAGTGTCTAATTAGATCTGAATACTAAGAGGTTGTTTCCAGGTACCCACCTATGCGTGATGCCCTTAATGCTACTGGACGACCTGTATTTTACGCACTTTGTGAATGGTAACTTTGAGGCACTTTCTTGATTTGTCGGAGTTTTTAACCAGCATCTTGAGAGCTCTCTTAGTGCTTTTGTTTTCAAAATTGGCAGGGGTGTCAATGACCCTGCCTTATGGGCAGGAAAAATTGGAAACAGTTGGCGTACAACAGAAGACATCAATGATACATGGATAAGGTTATAACTTACTGCATCTTTATTTGATTATTATATTAGGAAGCAAGATAAAAATATCATCATGATGTTTTTGTTATTTCTTCTGTAATCATATATCACTATGGTAAATAAAGATATTTATATATGTAAGTATGACCTTCGAAACTTGGAAGATTTTGATTGTAACACTACTCTAAGTACGAAATCACAGCTGGATACTTATAAACATGCAAGCTTAACTTAACAGTAACACAGCTCTTTTGCTGTGCCTACCACTTAATTTTTTGCTTTTTCTGAAATGTAATTTTGCTCTAATAAGCATCATACTGACTGATATCTTGTACCTATTTACTTTTTTAGCATGACAAGCATTGCTGATATCAATAACAAGTGGGCCTCCTATGCTGGACCTGGTGGATGGAACGGTAGGTGATGATCCTGATTCTTTTTATTTTTAAGGATGGATAAGACTAAATTTAATTCTTGATATCTTCTGGCAGATCCTGATATGTTAGAAGTTGGAAATGGAGGCATGAATTACCATGAGTACAAAGGACACTTTAGCATCTGGGCTCTGATGAAGGCAACACATAATTATGTTTTTTGTTTCCTATCTTCTTTTTTTTAATTGTCTAATGGACTACTTTGTATCCAGTACCTTTACAAATAATTTCTCCTTACTGACAAAAAAATTGTGATGGAACCATCTTCAGTGAAATTACATGCTGGTTTAAATGGCGTATGTGTGTGAGTTTTAGTAATCCTTGTATAGATAATGATAAGAATAGGAGATGATTATGGATAAGAACTGGATAATTTTTATTCAGAAAAGGGGGGACAATAATGTTTGGAAGTTTTAATATGTATTTGTCATTACTAGTCCGTCATGCTGCATGAGTTTATTTATTCTCCCTTTCTTTTCAATCATTTGTTTATTCTCCCTTTCTTTTCAATCATTTGTCATGTTCTGGTACATATGTGAGGAAAAAAGGTCTATTTATGTTGTCTATTCATGGAAAGAAACATTGGATTTGTCTGCTTTAATACTCTTCATGAACTGACTTTATGTTTCGATTTGTAGGCTCCGCTTATAATTGGTTGTGATGTCAGAAACATCACTGCTGAAGCTTTAGAAATTCTTTCCAATAAAGAGGTTATCGCTGTTAACCAAGGTAAAGAGCTTTATATTCCTTGTAACGCCCTTCTCTACACCTTTTTTTGTTAAGTGAGAAGGTCATACTCTGTATCTCTGGGCTTGCCTGGTTAATTCAGCTCATTTTTTCGTTTCATTTTCGGTGTGTATATGGTTTGAATTTTTGATTCAAAATAATTTATGAAAACTTCTTCACTTTTTACAGATCCCCTTGGCGTTCAGGGTAGGCGAGTTTACTCTTCTGGACCAGATGGCTGCCAGCAGGTCTAGTTGCACCTTGTTTCTCATTTATCCTCTCTCATTATCTACAATTGGCATCTTTTGCTTTTTCAGTAAAAAAGATATTAACTTAGAAAGCTACTTATTTCAGTATCTGGCATATGATGAAGAGCTCCTTGTATGGGTGTTTACTGTTTAAACACAAGACTGACTTCTATGCTTTCCCCAAATAAAGTGAACTTACTGTTGAACAGTTGTTTTCCTTGAAAAAATTAAGCTACAGGATTATGAGAATTTGATAGATAAGTTGCCCAGCTATTAATTCCTAAAGGATAAAAGATCAGAGAGAGGGGTAGATAACAACAACAAACCTATGCATATAGAGAGCAGATGCATGCTCACATTTATTTGGAAGATACTTCTTTTGGATGGGTCACACCAATGTAGGATGAACAAAATGAGTTCCGCATCATGAACTTTGCACTGCGCACATTCTAGAAAGGCTGATATATATATATATAACCAGAGAGGATGAAATAAAGAAGCATCTATGGATGTTGCGACCCTAGCATTTATGTGGACCGCTTAGAGAGTGAAGAATATATAGGAGGGCTTGTGTACAACTAAGGAATAGCCCTTTCTTCGTTATTTCTTTTTTGATGCACCCGTGAGGTTTCTATTTTTATAGATGATTAGATGTCTTTTTTAGAAAACCATGTCTTTTGTAAGGTTTTTTATTTTTGGTATAATTCTTGAATATGGACATGGTTTTTCTCTTTCTTTTAAGAAATGACTTAAGTCATCTGTGGCCCCTTAAATTTGTCTGCATTATTCACTTAGACACTTGAACTCAGACTTGCACCTAGTACACACCTCTACCCCTTCGAATTTATACCATCTGAACACTTTTTTGACAATCAGCAATAAATATAAAGTGAGTGAGATACACTCGCGATGACATGGCAGTTTGACAAATTGAATAATGACATGTGTTGTTTGAGTCCAAAAAAATATTTTAAAATGCATTATAGAGTAAAAGAAAAATGAAAATTATTTTCTGAGTAAAAAGAAGAAATTAAAAATTTGTAACTTACGCACCCTCCTCAAACACTTCCCCTTTAGCACACAACCCATCATTTTCTTTCCTCTTTTTTTTTTTTTTGTTTTTTTTTTTTTTAAACTTTCTTCTTCTATAGACACACCAATCCCCCAACACAACGAGGAACAGAAGCCTACTAAAAGCCATACATTCACAAAAATGTATATCAATTTAATGTCAAAACACAATATTAACAACAAAAAGATAAATTTTGAACTTTAAGCCCCGTATTTGATAGCATGGTGAAAATGACAGTGGCAATGGAGGCAATGATGATTGTAATGATGGTGGAAACATTCATGTATAGATTAACATGGGCAGAAATAATGGTGGTAAGAAAGCTGATGGTAATGAAAAAATAAGAGAAAAAATCGAAATTGAAGCAGAGATCTGCTCAAAATGGTGGCAAGAATGTCGAAAGGCAGCTAAATGACGATAATGTTCAAAATAATAACCGTTATGGCGGTGGCTATGCTAGTAATCCTAATAAAAATAAGGTCAAAAACAAGAATGATGGTGGTAAAGAAAGCGTTTGGAGGGGGAAAAAAAGGAAGAAAGGTGCCGGCAAACTAGTGACTATGGTGGAGGTAGTGACGGCACAAAGGCGAAAGAAAAAAAATCTCAAAAATGACAAATGATGCCTTTCACGCGCTCATCCGATGTGTACCATAAATAATGTGTTGTGTAGGCAAAAACTGTTAAGATGGTACAAATTCGAAGGGATAGAGGTGTTCAATAGGTACAAGTTTGAGGTCGGGTGTCTAAATGAATAATATGGGCACAGATGACTTAAGCCTTTGTAAATTATTACCTTATAGAAAAAAGGAGCATCTACCAGCTCAAGGGCATCCAAGCAGCCCTTCCATTGAGCATAAGATTTGAACTGCTATTTCACCTGGATAAGTATCCCTCTGATATGTACCATTACTAAAGTTTTTCCTAGCCCTGGATGCAACTTGACTGCAAGAAATGTATCCATATGCTATCATCACCTCAGCTTATAACCACGAGTTTGACTCATTATCCATCAGTTAAATAGTACATGACATTTTTGAATTTTATTTTGATGTGGGATTTTCTCAATGTAAAAAGAATTTTCATTCTTTTGGATGGATAAATTTGCAACACGATTGCAAAGATGATTGCGTGCTATCTATAGAGAACAATAGCTATGTGTACATTTGTCACTAGTTGCTTGTGTCATTCAAGTGACAACACAGCCACTATGAGATTTTACTACCCAGATGTTGAACCGATTAGCCAAGATGGTGTTTGCTTGCACAATATGATGTGGGATTTTCCCAAGCAATTCTGTCATAAGTAGTTCCGTTTGTGTCAGTATTATTATTATTAAAAATGGATGTGATCATTGGATTGGATGGGATATGAAGGATTAGGATAGTACCAACCAATTAGTATTATAGGCATACTTGTTAATGTATAATTGTTGTTGTTGTTGTTGTTGTTGTTGTTGTTGTTGTTGTTGTTGTTGTTGGATGAGATGCATTTAGATGTATTTTTTCTTTTCTTTGGTTGTGCCTTATCAATTTGTTATTATTATTGTTTTTAAATTTTAAATTCAGGTTTAAGGTTTTATTATTAGAGAGAAATATTAAAAACACTCTCAAACTTATCACGAATTATTAGTTTCATCCTTAAACTATTTATAGGCTTAAAGACACCTCTCAACTTGGCGAACTAAGCTTAAATACACCCTCGAACTTGGCACAAATTATTAGTTTCGTCCCTAAATTATTGACAGGCTTAAAGTCACCCCTCAACTTGGCGAACTGGGCTTAGATACACCCCTCCCATGCCACATGACGTAACAAGTGAGTACAATTTATTTAAAGCGCGTGAAAGATTAAAAGAAGACCTCATCAGCCTTGGTTTTTCTCTTCTTTTTTTTTAAAAAAAGAAAATTTTCATGTAACTTTTAATTACCAAATTACTAGAATATCCTTCTTCTTCTTCGTATTTAACGTTTCCTTCATAATGATGACCTCAAAGCAAGATCTATTTGTTTTCATTCTCATTTTTAATTGCTTGATTCTCTTCTTTTCCTATTTTGTTTATGATTTTTTGTGTCAATGTGGACTTCCGGTAACATTAAAATTTCATCGATGGAGGACAATCTCGTAAGAAGATTTTGGGATTGTAAAATATGGCAGCAAATGAAGTTCTACAAAATTTCAAATCAAAAATTAATAAGTTACAGAAATATGAAGTTGGGGGTTGTTTTTAAGCCTATCAATAGTTTAGGGACGGAACTAATAATTCGTGCTAAGTTCGAGGGTGTATCTAAGCTTAGTTCACCAAGTTGAGGCGTGTTTTTAAGCCTATCAATAGTTTAGGGACGAAACTAATAATCCGTGACAAGTTTGAGGGTGTTTTTAATACTTCTCTCTTATTTTTATTATTGTTATTATTATTGTTGAGATGCATTTGGATATATGTTTCTTTTGTTGTGCTATACCATTCTGTAATTATTGTTGTTTTTTAATTTATATTCAGGTTTGGGCCGGTCCATTGTCTGGAAACCGTTTGGCTATGGTACTCTGGAACAGATGTTCAAAAGCTGCAACTATTACTGCTAAATGGGGTGCCATTGGACTAGAAACCTCTATTAGCGTCTCCGTGAGAGACTTGTGGAAGGTGAGTTGACATGGTGGATAGCCAGCTTTATATCAACCACTGCTAACTCTTGTTGGTTAAGATATAGCTTGCTGTCAGTCTGTCACTACTTGTAACCCCAGGATCTCTTGTGACTTAAATTTCTGGTGATACATCTGAATTAGTTAGCATCATTTCTTTGAATCAGTATACTGGCTTCATTTATCCATGTCTTCTGTCCTTGAAATATATTCATCATTCTAAAAGTTTACTCTGGTCACATTTCCTATGTTGATTTTGCAGCATGAAATTGTTTCAGAGAACACAGTGGGCTCATTTAGTGCTCAGGTTAATGCTCATGGCTGTGAAATGTACATTTTAACTCCGCAGGGAGCAACTCGATCTTCTATATGACTCTCAAGTGTAAGAGGAGTTCTCGGCTTGTACAACTTCAATAGTAGGCTTCCCTGTTAATCTTTCTAACGTACATCTGCGCCTGCTGTTCTCTTCATGGTTATATATTACCAGTTCCTTTTTGAACTTGCAATCTAGTAAATTGACTTTGTAAAATGCTCTCCACATGAATAAAAACTTTTTATGTTACTGAAAGTCTGGAAATAGAGTTGTTATGCTGCTGTTGTGGTTTATATGGGATATTCATTTCCAGCCATTCAATTAGCATTGGCAGTCTGCTAAGGCGTCTGTAATGTAAGCGCTCCAAGTTACATGTTTTAATGGATGATCCCAAAAACTCGTCCTTTATGGGATACAAGTAATTGCACACAAATATAATTCAGCTGTTCTTTGTGACCTGTAAACAACACTATGCAAGCCCTATACAATAGGCTCAACTCATGAGGCATTAAGAGGGTATTGATCCTAGATCATCTATGTGGATGACCATCCTCCAAACAAACTGAGCCATCCCGAAGGACACGAAATTAGATAAAAAGTTTAAACCTAATACGATGAGATTTACTACAGAAAATTATCACAAAATAAGGTGAGACAGCCAAAATGGCATCCCCTATGATGTAGATCTTAAGTGAGCTTTAACACAGTGCATCAAGTAGACATATATGCACCTTTGATATAATTTGCAAAAGGCTAACACAATCGAACTAATGTCTCTAACATTGTCGAGCATATGAACCAAACACAAAATCGGCAGAGCAAATTCTAATCCAATAGCAGCGTATATATTACAGCAAGCTCTTAGTTCAACCTCTGGGCAGCTTCCCTGGCAAGAATTCTCTCTTTGGCCTTGGTCCTGGCCTGTGACTTGGAGTCCATGATACCACCACCCCACTTCTTCCTGTTCTCTTCATACTTGCCACTGAAGTTAGCCTGCAAAAGTTAACAAGAATCACAAACAATCCTAGAAGAGCATTTCATCAAAATGCAAACAAAACTAGCCACTAATAGAGATACCTTAATTGCCTCCAAAATTCTGCTAAACTACATTTTGTCTTCATTCTTCACGGTTGTCAAACACAAGGCTGAAGCAGTTTTCTTATGCACGATCTGCACAGAGTCACCGTTGTCATTGTTTGAGCATTAAGAATACAGACTTAATAGTACGTACCGATCCTAAACGTGCTTTCCCCTTCACAATGTGTAAGCAAAATAGAGCCCATGGGGCAAGAACAACGGGTCATACCTTTATGAAGATTTCACAAGAGTTGTCAAGCCACCAACAAACTTTGCCCAAGATCATGACCCGTTTATCTAGGAATACGGATACTAATTCACAAACCAAATGCCCTTATATATTTTGATGGATTAAGGATTCAAAATCCTTCACTGGTTCTTTTCAATTCAATCTTACAGTCTAGAAGTCAGATTGCATTCAAAGAAAGTTTTCTGACTTTTTTCTCTGCAGTTTCTCTTCTTCTCAACTTCCTTTTCCACTTTCTTCTCTTTCTCTCTCCCACTAGGAGTCAAGCACCTTCCCATAAAATAGGGAAGTGGTTGGACGGTTACAACCGCCTCTTAAAAGAATAACAACTGTCCATTCTTATCCTTTAGAATAAGGTTGGACAGTTAACTGCATTACTGCAAGTAAACCAAATACTCGGGTCGGGTTAAGATTGGATCGGGTCGATCCACATGTGCGACCCATGATCCCCAAAATCTTACATCTCCCACTTTGCACATGGTGGACAAGACCCAAGTCAATATCACATCTACTTAATACATAATTCATACGGCAAAATGGTTCGTGCGACCTGTGAGCATAAAGGCTTGCCTTCAAGGTCTTATAAGCCTTTATAGGAATTCAATCACGTACGGAAAGAATCCACTATCAATCATGAGGATATTTATACTCACAATACCCCAGACTTTAACTACTCCAGTAGTTAATCATCTAATTCCTCATCCTCTTTAAGAGGCTGACTCGCGAGTCCATATTTAATTTCAATTTTTTATAGTCTTCCCTTTCTACTCGAATCTATCTACCCTTTCTACTCGAATCTATCTATTTCAAATCAATTGTTTTCTCAGACATGCACCGCATTGCCGAATCATACATGGCTATTAATAACATGCTAAACTAGCAACATCAATCGAAATTTCAAGAAACAGTAAAAGGTCAAAGGGTATTCAATTGAAAAGTTCAACTTTGACTTTTCAGGGTCTTACACGATGAAGAAGCAGGGATTATTCTTCCATTAACCCATCTGTCGTATAACACACATGGTATGAAGCACGTGCTACGATGTTCTCACCTTACACAGGCGCATGTGTCTTATTTCAACATCGTACAGACCTTAGTCTAGACATTCTTAATGTGTAACCCAAGTTTCTCTCGTCAATTATCCTCAAACTGATTTCTCAGAGAGACTCTTGTCTGGTTCCAAAACAAGTCTAAATGTGGCAGTGATACATATCTCTTCACGTTCCCGATGCAAGAGGGGATTGCTCGTGTGAGAGAGCCAATCTCGTGACTTGTTCGACACATTAAACATTACCACATGCCTTTAAGATATAAAATAATCTTATAGTGATGAGAGAGTTATAACAACAAAGTTATATAACAATACAAACCACATCCTACGTAAGCCTAGAGACTTAACATGTTTCTCAAACAAGTCTCTTGATATCTCCCTTGTAAAGGGATTATCTACCATTTCACGAGTAGGATTGTATTGTAAATTCACTTCTCCACTTGCTACTATATCTCTTACAAAATTAAACTTGATATCGATCAATGTGTTTGGTTTCACTATGATACTTAGGATCTTTTGTATATGCAATAGCCGCCTGACTATCACAATATAAAATCATAGGCCCTTCAGATTCTTTGCAATACACAAATGCTCAAAAGAATCTCTTGAACCAAACAACTTCTTGTACTACAGACGCACTATCCAAGAAGTGCTAGGTTATTTCTTACTCTTTTCATAAAAATGGTACCACCATTTAGTAAGAACATAACATATGTCAATATATTGATCATCACTATCTGTATAACCTTTTACAAATAGTATGCAGTTCCCCTTAGATATTGGAATATTCTCTTCACTTCCTTCCAATGATCTATTCTGGGATTAGATTGATATCTACTTACCAGACCTATGGCATAACATATATCTGGTCTAGTACGCATAATAGCTTACATCAGACTCCCAATAGAACTAGAATATGGAACTACACTTGTTCCTTCTATTTATCACTTCTGGGACATATTTTAAGGCTTAAAGTTTCACCTTTAGATATTGGAGTATCCATGGGTTTGCAACTACTCACTTGAAAACATTCCAATTTTCCTTATGACTGTATCTTAAGACAAACTCAAATATTTCTTGAAACAGTCTGTTTGGATCTTAACACCCAATGTGTAGTCTGCTTCACCTATATCTTTCATATCAAATGACTTTGAAAACCATGACTTGATAGTTTTCAAGTACTCCATATCATTTTCGGCAAATAGTATATCAACCACGTAAAGAGAAAGAATTACAAACTGCCTTTTCTTGGCCATTAATGATGAAACATACAGGTTATACTATGTAAATTTCCTCGTTTAATTCTCCATTGAGAAAAACAGTCTTCACATCCATATGATGTAATTCTAAATCTAAACATGTAACTATAGCGGAAAGAAGTCGAACAGAGGTAAAACTATACAACAAGTGAAAAAGGTTTCCTCATAATCTATTCCAGCTTCTTGAGTAAAACCTTTAGCCACCAGTCGAACTTTGAGTCTTTCTATTGACCTATCCGATTTACGTTTAATTTTGAGAATCCACTTATTCCCAATAGATTTACATCCTTGTGGAAGGTCAACTAGATCCCAGACTTCGTTGGTTTTCATGGACTCTACTTATTCTTCCATCACTTTCAACCATTTATCCTTTTCAGGACTCAACAAAGCCTCGGTCATAGAGTTAGGTTCATCCAACTCCGTGGGAGATACCAGGAAAACATAATCCTCAATCTGATAAGATCGTTTAGGTACTCCTTTTCTTGTACTTTTACGCAGTCAAAATTCAGATTCCTCTATAGGAATTTTGGATTCAAAACTCCCACTTGGACCAGAAACCATCTCTCAATCATTTGCCTCTTAGATCATATCTGATGTCATTCTCTTGTCGTCTAAATTCAATATTTCGTACAGAGGCTCACCTTCAATTATATCATTCCTTTTTGAAAAAATATTTTTCAAAAATCTGACATCTCGTGATTCAATTTTAGTCACACTTCCATCTTCCAATTCATCGATGAACACATGCCCTTTAGAGCATTCTGAGTATCTAATAAAGATACATTTATCTCTTTTTGGACTTAATTTATTAAACTCACTAGACGATCTTTGATGTAAGCGTACAACCCCAAGGTCGTAGATCATCAAGGTTTGTTTATGACCAGTCCTAAGTTCAAAAAAAGTTGAAGTTATTGATTTAGAAGACATCTTATTCAAAATGTTGGCCGCAGTCAATAATGCATCTCCCAAAAGGAAATAGATAATTTTGTTTGTGCCATCATTGACCTTACCCTATCCAATATGAATAGTCAATTGCCTAATTATGCCTTTTTCATTACATAACTCTTCAAATTGATTTGGCAGATATTCACGTCCTCGGTCGATTCTCAAACCCTCAATTCTTTTGTCCAATTGATTTTCAACTTCTTTCATATATATTTTAAAGCACTCTAGTGCTTCAAATTTATGAGAAATCAAGTAGACATAACCGAAGCGCGTGAAATCATCAATGAATGTAATGAAATACGTGTCACCAGACCTTGCATTCATATTCACTGGACTACAAATATCAAAATGGATAATTGAAATGGGAACTCAGCTCTCTTAACTTTCCCAAATGTTTTTCCGTGTAATCTTTCCAGCAAGACAATTTCCACAAGTCGGCAATTCAATTTTAGATAGATGACATAAATGTCCTTCTTTTGTCAACATATTTATTCGTTCTTGCCCTACGTGACCTAATCTTGCATGCCATGTAACAACATCAATATCATTATTACTTGAAGAACATGTCATTACACAACGGTTAGCATAACAGTCATAAGTTGAAAGATTACAATCTAAAACGATGAAACGATCATAATGTAATCCAAAACCATAAAAAATATCATCTTGTGTTATTTGATACCATTGCGACTAAAAAACAAATCAAAACCATCATCTAAAAGCACTAAGATAGATACTAAGTTTTGTCGAATCTCTGGAGCATACAGAACATCATGAAACATCAGGGATTGGCCACCATACAAGTCTGTTTTGCAAGTGCCTATTCCCTTGACTTTTAGTCTTGCATTGTTCCCCATATAAATCCATCTAGATCCAGGTGTAACTCGACGAAGCTCCACAAATGCTTCTCGATCTCGACTCACGTGGTTGGTGGATCCTGAGTCTATAATCCATATAGGATAAGATTCAGTTAGTAAAGAAGTGCTTGCAACATATACAACACTTAAAGAAGCGTTTTGAAATGCTACCTTTTTCGGCTTGATACACTCACGAGCAAAATGCCCTAGAACATGGCAATTGTAGCACTTTAACTTGTTCTTGTCTCTTTTCCTGAAAAACCTTTTTCCTTTCTTGAAATTTGATTGGTGCTTTTTCTCAGAGGGCCTTACTCGGTCTCCTTACCCTTTCATTTCTTCTTCCAATCTTTCTTGTGCTTAAAGCCTGAAGATTTTGTACCACTTGATTCAGCCATAAAGGCATTAGCAGTAATTTTAGCAGCACCAAGCCGCTCTCTTCAAGTTCAACATGTTGAAAAACATTAGATAAAGTTTTTATGCTTTCATTATTGGTTAGGATAACCTTCAAATGTTCCCAACTATTGGGAAGTGACTAAATCACTGCTTGAACCTATTGCTCTTCAGACAGAATGTGGTCAGCATTTTTAAGTTGTGCTATCATGTTTGACATCACCCCAAGGTGTTGCTTGATACTTTGATCATGACGCTTTTTCAAAGTGTCAAACTTGACAGTTAGCTGTCTCAGGCGGGTCACAGAAGTGCCCCCATATGTTCCTCGCAAGTGCATCCAAATCGCATGAGCATTAGGAAATTCCTCACTTTAGAAATCATTTCATCAACCACAGAGCTTACAATTATTCCACGTGCAATGGAATCTTCCCTTTTACAGGCTTTGTAAGTTTCAACATCTTTTTTGTGTTAAGCAGTGTTACCCTCTTCTAGTTGACAAAGTGCATGGTTTATGCCTTCGAGCGCATTTTGCTCGTCTAGGACATACCATATGTTACGACTCCATATATCGTAATTGACACTTTCTAGTTTCTTGCATTTATTTAAGTCAGCAATAATACTATTTTATGCCATGTCTGTAGCCAAGAGACATTTATGTAAGTACACTCATCAATTACGCATGTGTAAATATATATTCAAGCAAATTAATTCTAATAATGGTTTCACATATGGTGTAAAATCAAAAGGGTATTCAAAATATTCAATTTACACTTCATATGTTTAAAATCAGAAAACAATTTCTCAATGTATATTAATAAAGACTTATTCACAAAGATTACTAAGTCCTAGATCATCATCATATTTCAACGTACCATGAAACCACAAAGATTTCAAAATATGATAATACTCATATATTCATATCAAAGAGAGAAACAACATATTACATATGTTTCAATAAGCAAACTAATGAGTCTACAAATCATTCTTAATAAAGTCCTCCCCACTTAAATTTGAGATAACGTATATACACACTAAAAGGTTCGCTAGGTTAAATCTCGTAATATACTTTAACCAGTCTCTCTTTTCATGGTTCACAAAGGGAATCTACTAAATAGCCAAATATTCTCAATTTGAGTGATGCACATAATTTTTCAGCTCTATACGCTTTAATTCAGAAAGTTGAATAAAGTTAGCGACTGAAATTGTTGGGGACATCTTAAAAGACTTGCACTCTTTTAGTTTCTTCTCTCTTTTCCTTCGAATAGCCCTTCCATTCCTTCACAAGACTTGTGTCTTCTAGAGACACCACTTTTTATGATCTCGCGTCCCCGAACACTTGTTCTTCGACGATGTGCACTTTCACTTTATCCTTTAACTCGACATCTAGAACTCCCACTTGGAGTGATTCGATTTTGTTCCTGTTTAGCGATGCCTGAAATAGGAACTAGGAGTCAGAAAATATTTTAATGCGACAACACATGCCACAAAATTCTGATAGAAGGCAAATATATCATAAAGGGCTTGAAGGTGTGAATATAACTTTAATTGGATAACATCACTATCCAAAAACTTCAAACGATCGCAATCTATTCGTTTTAAATTCGTTTGGATATTGAAATACTGTCACGGCCCAACCCCGGGCCATGACTCGTGCCGAGTTGGCACTGAACCCAATACTACACTATAAAGCCCAACA
>JAPFFP010000094.1:8160821-8177806 GCA_026153255.1 Solanum medicagineum | reverse complement strand
ACACCCCCCTTCAAGTTGGAGGGGAGTGAAGCGAGACCCAACTTGCCGAGAATTGAATGATGAGATGGTCCTGATAAAGGCTTAGTGAACAAGTCTGCTAGCTGAGAGGAAGAGGGGACGAATTGAAGAGAAATTAAACCGGAGAGAAATTGTTGCCGAATAAAATGGCAATCAATTTCTACATGTTTGGTTCGTTCATGAAAAACAGGATTGCGAGCAATATGGATTGCAGCTAGGCTATCAGAGTGAAGTGGAATCGGAACTAAAGGAGTAGCTCAAAAACCAATAAGTAATCGAGTGAGCCAAGTAATCTCTGAAACCACTCTTCTCATAGATCTATACTCTGCCTCGGCAGACGATAGAGAAACAAATGCTTGTTTTTTTGATTTCCATGAGATTGGGGATCCTCCCAAACTGATGAAAAATCCACTGATTGATCTACCAGTGTTGGGGCAAGAACCCCAATCTGCATTGCAAAAAGCAAGTAACTTGAATGAAGGATCAGCAGATAGAAAAGGCCTCGGCTTGGATTTGACCTGAGATATCGAAGGACCCTTAACACAGCAGTAAAATGAGGTCCTCTTGGTTGCTGTATGTACTGACTGAGATGTTGAACTGCAAAAGAGAGATCTGGCCTAGTGTGGGTGAGATAATTCAATTTTCCAAGGAGTCTTCGATAAGTAGTTGGATCGGTCAACAAATCACCAGTGGTAAAATCCAATTTTGAAGATGGACCAAGTGGAGAAGATACTAGAGGTAAATGATCACAATTGAACTCATTTAATAGCTCTAGAGTAAACTTTCTTTGACTGACTATTATTTCTGTTGGCTCCCTGAGGATTTCAAGTCCCAGAAAGTAGTGTAAATCTCCCAAATCTTTGAGCTTAAATTCTGAATGCAAGAACTCTTGTAGCTGCACTAGTTCTGCTTGATTGTTTCCCGTTAGAATAATGTCATCTACATACACAGCTAGTATCGATATATTAGATCCTGATTTCTTGAAGAAAAGTGAGTAGTCATTGAGTGATGAGTAAAAACCTTTTGGAATTTAAAGCTTCGGCCAACTTTGAGTACCATTGCCTTGATGCTTATCTAAGTCCATATAAAGACTTCTTGAGTTTGCAAACATGTCGGGAACTAGGTGACTGCATGCCGACTGGAAACTTCATGAAAACCTCCTCATCAATATCTCCATGCAAAAATGCATTATTGACGTCTAGTTGTGAAATATTCCATCCTTGCTTCACTGCTATAGTCAGTAAACACCGAATAGTTGTCATCTTGACAACAGGTGAAAAGGTTTCATTAAAATCAATTCCTTCTTTTTGAATATCTCCTCTAATCACCGCTGGCTTTCAGCCTCTCTATACTTCCATCAGAATTATGCTTGATTTTGTAAACCCATTTACATGGTAGTGCTTTCCTTCCTTTTGGTAATTCCACCACTTCCCAAGTTTGATTCTCAATCGGTGCTCTAATTTCATCTTCCATAGCCAATTTCCATCCCGGATGTAACTCTGCCTGGGCATAAGAAGTTGGTTCTATAATGTTTGAAATAGAGTTAAAGACTTGTTGATTTGTTGTGGACAAGCTAGCAAAAGAATAGCTTTTGGGTACAATAGGCTGATTGAAACTAGTATTGGTTAAATCTGTCAAAACAACTGCATTGCAGACATACTCTTCTAGGTAGGCTGGTTTTTTGTGTGTTCTTTCTGACTTCCTTTGTGTGGCTATGGAAGGAGGAATATCTTGTGTCTCATGCAAAGTGACAGTATCAAGTCCTTTTGAGTTCCCGGTAGCAACATGTTGTGATTCAATTTCTGCTTCTAAATATGATCTGCTAGGCACCCCATTCATACTTCCAGGTTCATGATCTTGAGGTGAAAAAGGATCTGCTTCAGTGTTTGGTGGCGTCACTTTGTGAGATAGAATGATCAGTGGTAAATATAGGATTTGAGAACGAAGATTGTGAACTTGAGATGGTGGAGAAAGGGTAGATATTTTCATGAAACCTGACATTCCTAGAAACTATTATCTTTCTAGTATCCAAAAGAAGCAATCTATACCCCTTGTTCCCATAAGGATAGACTATGAAGATACATGGAATGGCTCTAGGTTCGAACTTTCCCCTATTGTGTGAAACAGTACTAGCATAGCATAGACAACCAAATCTCCTAAGATGAGATTAATTAGGAGGACTTCCAAACAGAAGCTCATAGGGAGTACTGTTTTTAAGGACTTTAGAGGGGTATCTATTTAGAGGTATGTAGCAGTTAGAACACACTCTCCCCAGTATGAAATAGGCAATTTGGATTGATAAAGTAGTGCCCTTGATACCTCGAGAAGATGCCTATGTTTTCTCTCCACAACACCATTTTGTTGTGGAGTATGAACTTAAGTGGTTTGATGAACAATTCCAAAAAATCAGCTGATAGGTTGCTCTCGCCCAATTCCAATGCATTGTCTGACCTGATCATCTTAACTTTAACATTGAATTGTCTCTCAACCATCACCAGAAAATACTTTAAGATAGTGAAGGCATTACCTTTTGTTTTTAGAAGATAAGTCCAAGTTGCTCTATTATAGCCATCCACTATAGTTAAAAATATTTGTATCCGTCATGCGAAGGGGTTGTATATGGCCCCCAAGTGTCAATATGGATTAACTCAAAGATCTTTGTAAAATAGCCAGCAATGTCATTTGAACCCTGCACTAAATCACTTAACTCTTTGTGCAATTGATAGAGTTGTGCTCCATTGGACGAGCCAAATCTGTCCTCAAGTTCTTTCCATAGATCCTTTGCTGTCTTAGAGTAGATAACACTATCAGCTATCTCTTTTGACAGAGAGTTGAGTAGCCATGACAGAACCATATCATTGCATCTATTCCAGAGCTTGAAATCTGGTGATTTTGAAGCTGGTTCTTTGTGAGTATCATCAATGAACCTAACTTTATTTTTTGCTGAAAGAGCTATCAACGTAGATCTCCTCCATCCACCATAACCTTTCCCATTAAAGGGTGAGTTAACAAGATTCATTCCTGGAGAATCTGAAGCATGGAGATAGAAAGGATGAGTGTGGTCAGTTCCAGAATTGGTGGTTGTTAAGTCAGCAGAAGTGAGATCTGTTGTTGTCACCATTGTTGAACTGAGAGATGGAGAGCATGGATAAAGAAAAGGGAAAATGAGCCAACAGAGAGACTAAAATTCCCAAGATTGCTCTAAAACCATGTAGAAAATCAGACACTAAGAATGGAGAAAATTTTCTTCCTTCTATTCATTCAACTGTGATGTATATATACAAAATATCTAAATAGAAGAAAGCAAAAGAATTCCTATACGTGTATGAAATCTGATTGGCTACCACTACAATCCAATTTTGGACAACTATGAATGTACTATCTGTACAAAATTTGAATAAATCTGAAATTTGAAATATTTGTTGCCTCATTTCTGCTTCCACATGGCCTTTTCCTGTTTGTCCAGATCAGCTCTTCTTAATTAGCTTGGATGGTCAGGATTAAACCTTATATTGCTTGATCCAAAGGCTGAGAAACTTCCATCTGCTGGGCAACATGAAGTGTGGACTACTTGAGAATTGGACAACTAATTATGTTTGTCTCTGATTTTCAGCTGATTGTAAAGCTTCATTGCAACAAGAGCTTGAGTGCTCTCTTCTTCCATGGTTGCTTGTTGATCTTTATCAACTTTATCGATTTCAATTCTAACATAGTATGAGAACAAACATTAGACAATGTAGTATTGAGAGGAAAAGTTATTCTTGTTTGCTTAGCCAAGGGACAAACAGTATAATCAGCTTATCAGCACTGTGATTAGTACAGATAGTAGTACTTTTTCAAAGTAATTAAGTCTAGTTGCCATAAGCCTAGCAGAATGATTGGACATACTGTTCCCAGTTCTTCCTTGCTAAGGCAGAATGACAACTAGACTTGATGGAACCAGTGTTGCCATGCCTTACTTCCAGTGGGTTGCATGGATAGTTCATCACATACCGTCCTTGATCATGTCTACCAATCCCTTTTACCCTTCCACTGGAGAGGTCATGAAAAATGCAGAAATCAGGATAAAAGTTGGCTGAGCATTTGCAACTCCCCGGTGAGCTTGGACACCGATAGCAAGTTGTGCTGAAACTCAGGTATATACATTACATTATGAATATTATACTTCTCCAAAATAGAGGTAGACTCTAAGTGACTGACTTTGGCCTTATTGCCAGTTGGCAACAGAACACTACCGTTACTACTATCAGACAAAGATCTAGTATTGGAGAGTAATCTGAGATTGCTGACCAAGTTGTACTGTCATTGCTTCTTTTTTTCCCCCCGAAAAGGGAGAGTATTTGATGTTAATTTAAGTTCTATATGCCATCAGTATAAATGATCCTTATACTATATATCCAATCATTCAATAGATTTACATGTAAACTTCGTTAGGATGTAGGATTTGAAGTCTTGAAAGTAAGAGATAATACCTGCTACAACAGGGGCGATGAAAGGATGATATAAAAAATAGTCACATGAAAATTTATATTACTTTAGACAAGGGTATAAAAATCAAAACTATGCGCTTTTATGGTTGTGGTTCTGTAGGATTTTAAAATTAAGACATCATTTTGTATTTTCTAGGTATAATTGAATAAGATGAAATTGAATTTGGATTTGCATTAAGCTTGAAGATGGATGTATTTCAGCTGTGGCACATCCTGAATTTTCACTGCAATTTAGATATGGTAAGTATAAAGATTTAAACTCATAAAGAATCAATGGAGCAAATAATATATATCTACTATGTTTTTTGACCTATCTGTCCAATGTAAATTTTCGACAATGGGTCATATTGACACCACTTTGAACAAGGGTAGCTCCGTCCACAAGCCACATGGGTTAATGCAAACTAAACATCAATTTGTGATTAAAATATCATCGCACCAGACTAAAAATTGTATATAAAAGCTAAAGTGTGACAATAGTGCAACAACAGACTTGAAATGCAGTTGATTACATTTTAATAGACTCTTCAATAGAACATGGTCTTGCAAAAAGACAAGTGTATAGTAGCCTACGTAATTTTATAAACAACTTCTGCTCTAGGTGATGCTCGACGAAATTGTGTTATCTCTGCGGGTTCCTCGAGTCTTGATTCAGGAGATCCGGGCTTGATAAGCATTCTAGCGTGCATCGGAGACTGGACTATCACGTTGCCCTGCATTCAGCCATACTTCCAACTACGCTCATGTCTTCACCTAATAATTAGCAAACACAACAAAGAAGATGGTAAACAAACTCAAACTACTAAAAACTAAATCACCAAAGCACTTCTTCAAAGAAATCTAACATCATTTCCCAGCAATGCCGCCATTTTGATAACTAACGCGGCAACACACTTTTCACAAGTTCAAGTGTTTGCAATCGTCAAGAGTATATTTACCCAACTTGGAGTCGGCATCGAACCCATAGAGAAATGATAAGTTTAGAGTTCAAATCAAGAAGTAACATTGGTGCTTTAATCTTTCGTAGTATGACCAAACAACATATAAAAACAAACAATACTGGAAAATTATCACTAAAACAAAGTGATACTCAAAGGATGAAGAGTCTACATAGGTAGGGCAGGTGGATCTAACATTTGGTCAAGGTTCTCTCAAACTCAAGATCAACTTTTCATAATAGCTTTCTCAATCTACTATGGGTTCAATACATAACACATCAACCTTAGCAAAACCTACCTATCTCAAGGAGATTCATAATTCAACACATTAATGGCTATTTATTATTTAACCTCACTTCATGCAACCTTTTCAAGCATACATGAAGATCCTAGGCTATGACTAAGTTTGCCACCTCAATCCATACATAAAAACATGGTTAAAAAACGAAACCCGTAAGCATTCATCCATAACTAAAGTAAAATCAAGCACCCAGCAGTCAATTACTACATAATGGTCTACATTATCCCCTAGAAGTATTGGAGTTTTAAGTAATCATCAAATGGAACATGAATAACTTACCAAATAAATTTCCTTCCATTGAATTAGTATTCAAGCACAAGAAATCTAGAAGAAATCAATAAAAGTTCAACAAAACCCTTATCTTCAATGAAGATTGGTCTGTTTTCTGCCTCCTACTCTCTCCGCAAAAGAAAAGAAAAATTCCTCAATAGTAAAAATTGTATTCCTCAAAAATGTACTACTCACTACTAGAAATAAATGTACTACTAATCCTTCTACTGTTAGCCCCCCTAAAATATGCTAGCCCTTGAGCTATTTATAGTCTACAAGAAAAGTACAGAATATTGTTAGTGCTAATCTATTTTGAATGATGACAAATTTCAGGAAAACCACAAAAGGAAACAATCCGGACTAAAAGGAAAGCAAATCAAAGCTAAAAGGATAAGTCAAAACTGGAAATCAATCAAAGAGGCTCTTTATGGAAAACCAAATCAGATGGAGGAAATCAAGCATAAAGGATAAGTGCAAGATAAGATCTGCACATGATTATAACTAAATCTGATGGAGGAAATGAAACATGGAGGATAAAAGTTCAAGACACGGTCTGTACAAATCAATCAAGGATAGGTTCAATCAATCAGGATCACAAGAGAAATCGTAATCAAGGAAAATCAAGGAAGATCTACACATCGAAAAGAATTAGCAAGCAAGGAAGAATCACCAGCATGACTATCAATCAAGAAAAATCTGAACATTGGAAAAAATCAAGAAGATTGACAGATTGCCTTTCCTTAAAAGCCTTACCTTTATTCTTGGAATGAGGAATCATCACTGCCTCAATTGAAGGATCAAAACCCTTGGAATGTCATCTCTTTTATATAAGGAGGTATCAGGATATCTCATCAAGTATACAAGCCTACTGCAATTCAAGCCTTCTTCAGTACTCTTTATCTTTATAAAATCATTGTAGTATTTAGTCTTTATTTCATTGTGAAAGAAAAAGAGAGAGAAAAAGAAGTAACATTAAAAAGAGAGGTCTGTATCAACAGAAAAAGAAAAAACAAAAAAAAATAGAGAAAAAAATATTTGAGTTTCAGTTTGAACTTCTTGTAACCTCAACTCCATTAAAGGCTTGAAGAGATATCCCTTGCAACCCAAGGGGATTGGACCTAGGATTCATATTGAATCCGAACAAGCATAAAAACATCTGGTGTCGAAGTTTCTTTTTATGCATTTTAAATTCCTGTTATTTACTTAACTGTTAGTCTACTATCTGTTTCACTAGCTGACTATTCGAAGTTCAGGCTTAAGCAAAAGAAAAAAGTGAAGAAATTTCAATTCAACCCCCCTTTTGCACTTTCGATTGGTATCAGAGTCTGGTTTCACTAATTTTCCTGTCTAACCATAGGCGAGAAAAAGATCATGACAAATCAAAATCAAACCCTTGGAGCTTTATTTCAAGAGGGAACTTCTCAAACCAGACCTCCCTATTTCAATGGAAAACATTTCTCACACTAGAAAATCAAGATGGAAACCTTTATCAAATCCTATGATGTTAAGATTTGGAGAGTCATAAAACTTGGTGATATACCCATCCCTACTGCTAAACCTGCAAATGGAAATTAATAAACCTCTGAAGGAAGTCAAACCAATGTCATTCCTAGTCTGGAAAATTATACTAATGAACAGATGGAGATCATTCAGATAAATTCAAAGGATAAAAATGTTAATGCAATCAGTGGTAAAGAATATGAGAAAATTTTCAGCTGTTAAACTGCTAAAAAATGTGAGATAAATTGGAAGTCACCTATGAAGGAACTGACAAAATAAAAGAAACTATTGTCAGTCTCCTTGTCTATGAATATGAACTCTTCCAAATGAAAGAAGGAGAATCTGTTGAGAGTATGTATGCACGATTGAGCAAGGTCATTGGAGAACTAAAAGCTTCAGGAAAGGAATATGCTCCCATAGAGCACATAAGGAGAGTTCTAAGAAGTCTACCTCCTTAATGGCATGCAAAAGTTATTGTACTTGAAAGTATGGATCTGAAGAACCTAACATATGATGAGGTTCGAGGAGATCTTATTGCCTTTTAGAAAACACATCTTAACAAAAAGGGTGAAGAAGATGAAAAGAAGAAGTCCATTGCCTTCAAAGAAACAGATGATAATCAAGATGATGAAGATGAATTCAATGAGGATGAAATTGCGCCAATCACAAGATCTGTCATGGAGACATTTTGGCGCAATAGTAATCAAAGAAGAAGTAAGCCAAATAACTCTAGAAACAAACAAATTACTAAATATAATCAAAATGATGGCAGGTGCTATGATTGCGGCAAATTTGGACACATTGCAAGTGAATATCCTGAAACTAAGAAAAGACATCCTTAAAGTTGTGGAAGAAACAAAGCCCTTAGCAGCTGGAGTGATGAAGACACATTTGAATATGATCAAGATGACTCTGGAAATGTGTTCTTCATGGCCATTGGAGAATCCAGCTAGGTAAAACCTGATTTTTATAGAAATTGCAATAATTTAAGAGCTCTACTAGACCAGGCCATCACAGACTTGAAAAGATCCTTTGAAAATCTTAGAACAATTCAAGATGAAAAAAGAGCTTTGGAAATTCAACTCGAACTTTGTTCTATTGAAAAAGACCTTTTTGATGAAGAAATTTTTGAATTAAAGAATCTCTTAAAAAATGCTCAAAGGTTTTCCAATCCTAATAAGGGAATTAAGTCAACTGGCTCAGACTTGTCGCCTCATTCTCAAAGTGAATACTATAGTTTTCCTTGATCTGATGAAATTGATAAAAATTCTTGCTATTATTGTGGTAAATTTGGTCATTCCTATTCCAAGTGTAGATATCGTCTCTCTAAACCAACCAACTTGGTTTGGAGAGTAAAAGACAACCCTAACCAAAAAGGACCCAAAACTAATTGGGTACCTAAAAATAAGTAATCTTGTTTTGCAGGAACCACGTGTGAAATCAAAAGGCAAATGGTATCTTGACATTGGATATTCAAATCATATGACAGGCAACAAATATCTATTCAAATCTGTTGCTAAATTTAATGGCGGAACTTTTGGTGACAATTCAACTGGAACTGTCATTGGTATTGGTACTATTTCTTTTAATGAAACCTGTGAAATTGCTAATGTGTATATTGTGAAGGGATTAAGGTATAATCTGTTAAATATTAGTCAAATATGTGATGCTAACCTTGAAGTAAGATTTAAGAAAACTGGGTGCATCATTGAGGATCTTTCAGGAAAGACAATTCTTCCAAGAAGTAGGGACAAAAATGTTTACATTTTGGACTCAGTCAAAGAATCAACTAATCATATTTGTTTAGCATCCATCTCTGAAGATCCTTGGATATGACATAAAAAACTTGGCCATGCTAGCATGAGATTAATTGAAAAGCTTGCAAGACTGGAACTAGTGATTGGACTTCCAAAGTTAGACTACACTAAGGATCGCATCTGTGATGCTTGTCAAATGGGTAAGCAAACAAGGAACTCTTTTCAATCTAAAGACATTTTCTTTACTACAAAACCTCTTCATCTTCTTCACATGGATCTTTTTGGTCCAACTAGAACTGCAAGCATTGGAGGTAAGAGGTATTCTTTTGTTATTATAGATGACTATTCTCATTTCACTTGGGTTATGTTTTTAGCTAACAAAGATGATACTTTAAAAAATTTTGAGTTTTTTTGTAGGAAAGTACAGAGAGAAAAGGCTACTACATTACCTCTATTAGAAGTGATCATGGAGGAGAGTTTGAAAGCAAGGTCTTTGAAAACTTCTGCAATGAAGAAGGGTATTCACACAACTTCTTTGCCCCTCGCTCTCCTCAACAAAATGGAGTAGTTGAGAGGAAAAATAAACTCTTCAAAATATGGCCAGAACCATGATTTGTGAACACTCTCTTCCTCACCATTTCTGGGCAAAAGCGATAAGTATTGCGTGTCATATTCTTAAGAAGTGTCTTATTAGGCCAATACTCAAGAAGACCCTTTATGAACTTTGGAATGAAAAGAAGCATAGCATCAACTACTTTCATCCCTTTATCTGCAAATGTTTTGTTCACAACAACGGTAAGGATAGTCTAAGTAAATTCGATCCTCGTAGTGATGAAGGTATCTTTCTTGGTTATTCTACCACTAGTAGCGCATATCGAATTTTTAATTAACGTACCTCAACTATAGAAGAGTCCATACATGTTGTTTTTGATGAATCTAACTCTATTCTTGATAAAAGAAGCAGTTTCGATAATGAAGATATCTCTTACCGTGATAAGATAACCTTTAGAGTAGTTGCCGACATAGATCAGTCGACTATTGTTGAAAGTCAACTTGCAGTTGATAATGTTCCAAATGAATGGAGAAGTCAGCCTGAGTATCTCCAAAAGTTTATTATTGGTGACATTAGTAATGGAATGAGAACAAGGGCATCCGGCAAAAGAAGCACTAACATAGCTTTTGATATCCCAATTTGAGCCTAAAAAGGTAGAGGAAGCTTTGAAAGACAATGATTGGGTGAATGAGGTGAAGGAAGAACTAGATCATTTTGAAAGAAATTAAGTCTGGAGCTTGGTCCTCAAACCTGAAAATGTTACTATCATTGGAACAAAATGGGTATTTTGAAACAAGTTGAATGAGGCTGGAGAGGTAACTAGGAATAAAGCAAGACTTGTCGCTTAAGGTTACTCTCAATAGGAAGAAGTCGACTATGATGAAACTTTTGCTCCTGTAGCAAGGTTAGAGTCTATTTGAATTCTTGCTTATGCTACTTATAAAGGTTTTAAACTTTTTCAAATGGACGTGAAAGTTGCCTTTTTAAATGGTTTTATTGAAGAAGTTTTTGCAAAGCAGCCTCCAGGTTTTGTAAATCCAGAGTTTCCTTATCATGTGTTTAAACTTTCAAAAGCTCTCTATGGACTCAAGCAAACTCCCAGAGCTTGATATGAGTGCCTAAACAAATTTCTCTTATCCCATGGTTTTTTTCGAGGAAGCATTAACACTATCTTATTTATCAAAAAATCTTCCTCAGACAACATTATTATTCAAATTTATGTTGATGACATTATTTTTGGAAGTACTAACCCTGATTTGTGCAAGGACTTTGCCAACCTTATTCAAAGTGAATTCGAAATGAGTATGATAGGTGAGTTAACTTTCTTTTTGGGCCTTCAAATATTTCAAACTGATCAAGGGATATTCATTTGCCAAAGCAAGTATGCTTTGGAACTTGTGAAAAAATTTGGTATGGAGAATGCTAAACCCATTAGCACTCCCATGAGTCTTTCTTGTAACCTGGACCTTGATGCAAATGGCAAAAATGTTGATGAGTCAAAATATAGAGGTTTGATCGAATCTTTACATTATCTAACTGCTAGTCGTCCGACATCATGTTCAGTGTATGTAAGTGTGTTAGATTCCAATCTGATCCTAAAGAATCTCATTTAACTGCTGTCAAAAGAATAATTCGGTGTATATTTGGGACCACTTCCTTTGGAATATGGTATGAGAGATCTCCTACACTTGATCTTCGTGGATTTTCTGATGCAGATTATGTAGGTAATAAAGTGGATCGGAAAAGCACTAGTGGATCCTGTCAATTCCTTGGAAATTGGTTGATCTCTTAGAACAGCAAGAAACAAAACTTCGTGTCAATTTCAACAACTGAAGCCAAATATGTTGCCATTGGTTTATGCTGTGATTAAGTTTTGTGGATAATTCATCAATTAACTGATTTTGATATAAATGCTAAACCTGCTAAATTTTTATGTGATAATTCAAGTGCTATTTGTTTAACCAAAAATCCTATTCATCATTCTCGGGCTAAGCACATAGATATTAAGCACCATTTTATTAGAAATCATGTTTTAAATGGAGATGTTGAAGTTATTTTTGTCAACATTGATAATCAATTGGCCGATATTTTTGCAAAATCTCTTCTTGAAGAAAGATTTTGCAATCTCAGAGATTTGCTAAATGTTATTTCCAAATCGGTATAAACTTGTTTTTGGAAAAAGGGTTGATATTATGGAATGTATGTGATTTATTTTCAGCACATAATTGAAAATTATTAGATACATTTATTGCTACATTGATTCTGTTCCTTTTTTTTTTTTTAAATATTCTGATCCTCTTTGATTACTCTGCATTAATTATGATGGACGACTTTTGAGTTTTTTCGTATCTCTTTTCGTGTGTTAGTCCTTTTCCTTTCACATCGCATTGTTCAGTCTGCCGCCTTTTTTTCTTTTCAACTTCCTTCCGCCTTCTCTTCTTTTTAATCTCTTCTCTTCCTCACTGGTTTGACTCCTTCTTCTCTTCTTATTGTACTTCATCATGCCTCATCGCAAGATTTCAAGAAATAAAGGGAAGAGTGTTGTTCATTCCCTTGTTCCCATAGACTCTGAAAACTCTTCCACCCCTTCGTCTCCTCCTTCTTCCAACTCTCCTCCTGTTTCCACTCTCAAACGCTCTGCTCCTACTCATCTGTCTAGTGATCCGAAAAAGAAGTGTAACTTTGATTTTGAAAATTGCCTTGATGTGAAAACTAACTTTTGGTACTCCTTTAACGAAATCCTCTTCCAAACTTTGAAATCCAAAACCTTGTTCATGGACACATTGTTGATCTTGATCTACTTACGACTTTTCACTGTCCCATTAAGGAGTTCTTTGAATTCTAAGGATGGGCTAAGATTTTCTCCTCTCCTCCAAAAGTAGTGTTGAGCCCTTGGTAAGATTATTCTATGCTAATCTTCGCTCCTCTAAGCTGGGTGAAGTAGAAACCCTAGTTCTTGGTAAGCGTATCTTTCTCGACTGTGATATCTTGGAAGAAATTCTTGAAATACATTGCTCTGAATTTTCTGACCCTATCAAAAATTTATAGCCTTCTGAGTTTGATGTTACTTTTGAAGAAGCTAAAAGGGCCCTCTCCTCTAACCCTTCTGGTCCCTTTCGCTCTATCCTTGGCCCTAAAGATGTCTCCTTCGAAGCTCATGTTATTGCTCATATAGTTGCAACCACTCTTCTTCCAAGAGCTGGTTCTTTTTCATCTCTATCTGTTCAAGACACCTTCTTCACCTATTGTCTCCTCTCTAAGAAAAGATTCAAACTTTCCTCCTTCATTCTCAACTATATGATAGACTCTACCATCGATCCTCCTAGTCTTCCCTATGGAATGATCATATCTCGCATCTTGGAGGCCAATTCCATTAGCCTTGCTGATATCCCTTCTACTATAATGAGTGCAATGCTACAACTCCAGAGCCTTTGGCAACATAGGCTATGTACACCAATGACTCATGGGTCCTAAAATCTGATACTACTGCCCTTGTATCCCCTTTAGATCCTTCTTCAACCGTTGTTCCTCCCAATCCATTGTATGTTAAGCTTCTTGAGGAACTTCTGGCAAAAGTCTCTAGAATGGATGAAAAATTTGAAGCCCTTCAGGATCTCCTCCTTTCCAGTCACTGCAAATTTGACTTTGTTGCTGAATGTATTGAGAAGATTAGGGCCTCTTCCAAAGAAATCGGAACTGATGTTGCAATGATTCGACTGAAGTTGGAGCAAGTTGTCAAGGATGCTGCGAAGTTTGCTCAGAAAATTCAAATCAGTTCGGATGAACTATCTACCTCTCTGACTGCCCTGTTTGAAAATCTGAAAACTTCTATTGTGAACACTCTGACATACTTTCTTAGGCCTCATGGATAATTTGTCTTTTATTTTAGTTTTTGCTAAGGGCTGGCTTGACCAAACTATGGATATTTTGCTTTTATGGTCCCTTTTTGTTGATGCCAAAGAGGGAGAAGTAATTAACTATTATCTTATCTTATCCTGTCTCTCTTTTGTGGTTGTTTGTCTTGCCTGTCTACTTGTTCTACGTTGTGCTTGCCTATTCGTACTAGTCAGCTAGCAGGTACCAACTCCGGGGTAGAATGAAAGCCACTATTCAGGGGGAGACTTCAAATAAGTGCTCCAAGCAGTCAACTATCTTCAGGGAATTTTAATACATAATATTTTTTGTTATCATAAAAAATGGGGAGATTGTTAGTGCTAATTTATTTTGAATAATGATAAATTTCAGGAAAACAACAAAAGGGAGCAATCTAGACTAAAAGGAAAGAAAATCAAGGCTAAAAGGATAAGTCAAAGCTGGAAATCAATCAGAGGGGCTCTTTATGGAAAACCAAATCAGATGGAGGAAATTAAGCATAAAGGATATGGGCAAGATAAAATCTGCACATTATTATAACCAAATCTTATGGAGGAAATCAAACATGGAGGATAAAAGTTCAAGAGAAGATCTGCACAAATCAATCAAGGATCGGTTCAATCGATCAGGATCACAAGAGAAATTACAATCAAGGAAGATCTGAACATTGAGAAGAATCAGCAAGCAAGGAAGAATCAACAACATGACTGTCAATCAAAAAAATCTGAACGTTGGAAAAAATCAAGAAGTTGACATATTGACTTTCCTTAAAAGCCTTACCTTTATTCTTGGAATGAGGAATCATCACTGCCTCAATTCAAAGATCAAAATCCTTGGGATGCCATCTCTTCTATATAAGGAGGCATCCTGTACTGCAATTCAAGCCTTCTTCAATACTCTTCAACTTTCGAAAACCATTGTAATTTTTAGTCTTTATTTTACTGTGAACGAAAAAGAGAGAGAAAAAGGAGAAACATTGAAAAGAGAGGTCTGTATCAACAGAAAAAGGCAAAAAAAGAGAGAAAAAAATATTTGAGTTTTAGTCTCAACTTCTTGTAACCTCTACTCTATTAAAGGCTTGAAGAGATATCCCTTGCAACCCAAGGGGATTGGACCTAGGATTCACATTGATTCTGAACAAGTATAAAAATATCTAGTGTCGAAGTTTCTTTTTAGGCATTTTAAACTCCTGCTTATTTACTTAAGTGTTAGTCAACTATCTATTTCACTAGCTGACTATCCGAAGTTCAGACTTAAGCAAAAGAAAAAAGTGAAGAAATTTCAATTCACTCCCCCTGTTGCACTTTCAAATATCTTCCTCGAAATTTTAATCGACAATGTTAGTTGAGCTCACCGATCAAATTGGCGAGTCGAACATGCATGCATAGTGCTCCTTCTATCACAAACTATTTCTCTTGATGTGGAAGTTTGGCGAGCTTAATTGAGCTCACCAACTTGGTTTTTGATATGCCTTTTGGAGCTTGAGTTCACCCTTTAACTAGTGACTCCAGGCCAAGTTAGCGGTCTATTACGAGAACTAAGTCGAGCTCAACAACAAAGTTGGCGACTCACCAAATCCTTCCTGTAGCTCGCCCTTTTTCCAATTGACTTGCTTCTTGTTGTGTGTTCTTTTGGTGAGGTCTGGGATACTTTGACAACCCACCAAGTACCTTTTTGCGATGCTCAGTGTCTCACACTTCATTGTTTGCTCATTTTCAAGCTCTTTTTTTATGTTTGTGTTCCAAGTGCTACTAAATCTTCACCTTGCTACAAAAATAACATTTTATGTTAGTTTGTAGCACAAAATAGGGCATCAACGACACTTTTTATGCATAATTAAAGCCCGAGATGAGTGCAAATTCACCAGTCATTAGTAGCTTGTTGCCTATGGTTCTAGGTTATGAGTTAGACTTAACTATCGGTGGATTGGATAGGTGCCATCACGACCTGAGAAATCAGGTTGTGACAAAGCTCAACTTTTTACAAGATTTTTGAAAATCTTCTTTCAAGACCAATCAAATATAACTCGAGGTAGCTGTAGGAAGAGGTAAATGATAATCTTGTCAAAAAAGCCAAAAATGACCTTAAGGATCGTTACAATTCTCTAAAGTGCATGTACTATCTTTTGTGTTTGAAGTCCTTTTAATTTTTGACATTTTCATCCTAGAATTCAGAATTAATAAAAGCAATTGAAGTAGCAAGAAGGACTTCCCTACTCTGAGCTGTCTAAAACACTTTTACATGGATATATTTTGTCTAATGAACTCCATAACCTACAAAGGGGTCTTTGCTTGATAAGAAGTCCTCTATGCATATTTGTAAAATGTTGAAATAGAGGTCCTTGTGATGTTTTTCTCGCTCTCTTTTTTGTCTTTACTATATGTAATGACTTGACTTCATATTTTACTTTGTCTATCTTAGTTTTATAAACATTTTCATTGAATCAATATTCTCATACAAGTCTTTGTCGATCTGTTTGCTTCAATATAAGTATTTAAAAAAATGAAAATAATTGTTTCTTTTGTTCAGCTTCAACCAAATTAGTGTACAATTTTTTTGAAATTATGAGACTTCCTTTAGTTATGGCCTTTAATGTTAAACTTATCCGTTAGTTATAACTTTATTATTTTGAATGTTGGTAATATTTATGTAAATTTTATAACTATTTTGAGTTAGACATTAATGATCAATGAAGAAAAATACTCGAATTATGGACCTCTCAATGGGCCTTTTCACATTAGATTTAAGCAAAAAAAAAAAAAAAAAGAAAAAAAATTTCATAAATGACAAACATATAAAGCCTAATTATACTCCATAACTATAATTTAGGTAATTACATTTCAAAACTATAGTTATAGCAACATTTGTATAATTTGTATATATTTGTATAATTCGCTATACAATTCACAGTTTTTGTATAACGTTTGTATATTTCTCTATATAATTCGTCACAATGTTCGTATATTTCGCTATACAATTCATAATATTTGTATATTTCGCTATACAATTTGATTCATGTACAACTTTTGTATAATCGCGCACAACGTTTGTATAAATCACGCGGAGTGTACAAAACTCAAATTGTAATTACAACTAGATGTTTGCCGCAAGTCGTAATCAATTCAAACTATAACTATGTTAACTAATTAATTAGTATATGTTTGCATATCCTCATAATTTTTCCCAAAAAGAATTAGATGTTTTACTTATTACTATACAAACATATAATACAAATTTGTTGCTATTTTGACTTTTTTCATGAATGATTTAATTAATAATTGATAT
>JAPFFP010000094.1:8138538-8155230 GCA_026153255.1 Solanum medicagineum | reverse complement strand
AACTAGTGATACCATCTTCATCACTGCCAGTGATAACAATATCATCGACATAAACAACCAAATAAATACATAAATTTACTGCAGAATGCCGATAAAATACAGAGTGATCAGCTTCATTATGAGTCATGTCGAACTCCTGAATTACCGTGCTGGACTTTCCAAACCATGCTCGAGGAGACTGTTTCGGACCATAGAGTGACTTGTGTAATCGGCATACAAGTCTATTAGACTTCCCCTAAGCAACAAAACTAGGCGGTTGCTCCATATAAACTTCTTCTGCAAGATCACCATGTAGAAAAGCATTCTTAACGTCCAACTGATGAAGAGGCCCATGATGAATGGCATCCATAGATAGAAGAATACGGACATATGTCATTTTAGCCACGGGAGAAAATGTGTCACTAAAATTGAGCCCAAATATCTGAGTTTATCCTTTGGCAATAAGGTGAGCCTTGAGTCGATCAACCTGACCATCCGGACCAACTTTCACTGCATAAACCCAACGGCAACCAACAATGGATTTACCTGCAGGAAAGGGGACAGTTCCCGAGTACCACTCATATGTAAAGCAGACATCTCATCACCAGAGTCTGCTTCCATCTCGAATGAGAAAGTGCTTCACTTGTAGTCTTAGGGATGGAAATAGAGGACAAAGACAATACAAAAGCATAATAGGATGACGTGAGACAATGATAACTCAAGAAAGCATAATGTGGGTTAGCATTTCGAGTGGACCGTGTATTTTTTTTAAGTCCACTTGGTTGGCTAGGAGCAGGCAAGTCTGCAGTAGGAGTAGGGTCTAGCGCATGACATGAATCATCTGGAACTGGTGCTGGACGTGGACGACGATGGTAAGTCAAGAGAGGTGGAGGTTTGGTAAGGTTTGTTAGAGGTGGCACTATAATTCGAGATTCCTCAAAAGTCGTACAAGTAGAACCTAAGGTAGAGATAAGACCTCAGAGATATCAGGACGATCAGATGATGTATAGTAAGGTTGACATTCAAAGAATGTGACATCAGCGGACATAAGATATCAGGGACATAAGATATCAATTAAGTTCAGGAGAATAACAGCGATACCTTTTTTGAACTCGAGAGTAACCAAGAAAGACATATTTGAGAGCACGAGGGGCTAATTTATCTTTTCCTTGTGCTCCCAAAGACACGAGGAGGTATAGAATGGAGATGTGACAAAGGAAACAGTATAGAATGTGAAACCTGATTCTGAATAGAAGATGAGAGCATTCTATTAATTAAATAACAAGATGCAAGGACAGCATCACCCCAAAATCGCAGCGGAACATGGGACTCAATGAGAAGAGTGCGAGCAGTTTCACTAAGATGCCTATTTTTTCGTTTTGCTACACCATTCTGCTGAGGGGTGTACGGACAAGATGTCTGGTGAATAATTTCTTGGTGACTTACAAACTCCTGAAATTAAGAGGACATGTATTCTAACGCATTATCACTACGAAGAGTACGAATGGAAACACCAAACTGATTTTGTATTTTCGCAAAACAACTTTTAAATATAGAAAATAACTCTGAACGATCTTTCATTAAGAAAACTCAAGTACATGTTGAATAATCATCAATGAAACTAACAAAATAATGAAATCCTAAGGTTGAACTAACTCGACTAGGACCCCAAATATCAGAATGAACTACAAAAAAAATAGATTCGGAACGACCCTCAGTACTACGTGAAAAAGTAGCACGAGTATGTTTCCCAAGTTGGCACGACTCACAATGTAATGAGAATAAACTAGACAAACTAGGCACCATGTTTTGCAGTTTAGATAGACTAGGATGTCCCAAACGTTTGTGAATTAGGTTTGGAGTATCTATGATGGAGCATGCTGTAAAGGAATTTGAAAAGGTAAGATAGTAAAGGCCTTGTTCATGTCTTGTGCCAATCATCTGTCCCATAGTGCGGTCCTGCATAAGGAAAAAATCATCAAAAAAATAAATGTCATAATGTAACTCCCGCGTCAAACGACTAACAGATACCAAATTAAAAGGAGAACCAGGAACATAAAGAACAGAATCTAAGGTAACAGAAGGTAAAGGTTGGGCTTTTCCAATCCCTTTTGATTTTGTCTGGATCCGACTGGCCAAAGTAATGGCAGGAAGGGATTGTGAGTAAACAATATCAACAAAAGTGTTTTGTTACTAGAAATATGATCGGAAGCGCCTGAGTCCATAACCCATGATTCAAGAGTATTAGATTGTGAAACACAAGCAAAAGGATTACCCGCAATAGGAACAGTAGGTTGAGAAACCAATGCTGCTTGTGAAGACAATTGCTTACATGCTTGATACTGAAGTAACTCATCATACTCGACTTGAGCAATATGAGCATTATTGGATGATCGGTTAGGTGGAGCAACAGAAACATTAGGCTGAGCAACAGTTTGCTTATGTACTCGATTTTGAAGGGATTCGTTATATTCCTTTATAATAATAGGATCATAACTGGGGGGTGGACCATGCTAAGTATAACATATGTCACGAGTGTGTCCAGACTTGTGAAAATAACTATACATAGAGCGAGATCTTCCATAAAGGCCTCCTCCTCATCGATTCTCCATGGTAGATCTTCATTTATCAGTAGTTTGAGATGCAAGAATAGAGGAGTCAATGGTGGGTGATGAAACTACTTTATGATTGGGTAGCACAGCAAGACGAAGTAAACAAGAGAATAATTCATCTATTGTAGGGATGGTAGCGCTAGCTAAGATCTGGTCACGTATAGAATCATGATCAGCAGGAAGTCCAGCAAGTGTAAGGACTAAAAACAATGTCTGTCTGTGACGTTCGCAGTGACTGGCATCAATGTTTCAAATTCTTCCATGACTGCCTGCACTTGTCCCAAGTATGTAGACATATCAGATTCATGTTTCTTTAAGTTGGTCATTCGAGATACCACATCATAAAATCGAGACATGTCATTAGTATA
Organism: Solanum medicagineum; assembly: GCA_026153255.1. NCBI lineage: Eukaryota > Viridiplantae > Streptophyta > Magnoliopsida > Solanales > Solanaceae > Solanum > Solanum medicagineum. The sequence goes on along the minus strand of JAPFFP010000094.1, from coordinate 8,152,271 downwards.
TAAAGCACGAGACTTTTCCCAAAATGAATAACATGTCTGTAATGGGCGAAACAAGGGCATCAACTTGGAATCAATAGAACGCCATAGGACACTACACAATTGAGCATCAACCCTATCCCATTGTGCTTTAGTTGTTGCAGATTTCTTAGTAGCCTTTTTCTTTTCATCTATCACAAAAGCATTGGTTGTTAATTGGTCGTGAACACCTTGACCTTTACACCATAATTCAACCGAGGAAGCCCATGCTAAGTAGTTGGAACTACCCATTAATGGTTCTGAAGTGATCATAGGATTTGAACTCCCGGTTCCGGTACTTTTGGAGTCAAACATATCAAACCCAAAAGACATCATTTGAAATTAAAAATGTATAGTCAAACCGGTCAAAATAGCAAAAAGATATATGTAGGCTGCCTTAGAATGCAGAAGCAACCTCTCTGAAAGAAAAAAAAAGTCTAAAAAATTGGTCGGGAACACTAGAATAGTTGTTGGAAAAGGGTTGGAATTGCCGAAACGCTAATTCCCGAGGTCGGAATTAGGGAAAATTTGTATGGGTAGCCTCGGAATGAAGAGACGACCCAGCTGGGAGAAAAAAGGAGGCCAAAAAGTGGTCGGATCTGGCCTCACGCATCGGCGCGTGGTCAGATCTCGTTGGAGGAACTGGACCTTCGATCGACGCGTGTGGGCGCGTGGGGTAAAGTTTTCCAGTGGGTCTAACTAGAATCTTGTCGCCGGAGGATGAGAGACCCAATGGTAGTGTTAATTTTCACACAACACTAAAAAAATATCGACACAAATCAGCCCTTGACAGCCACCGGAAATTGACGTAGGTGGTAAGTTTCTCACTAATGCTCTGATACCATGTGAGAAATATTGGGAAAAATATATTATTGAATTCTGTACTTACATTTGTATTTACTTTGCTACATAAAGACCCTATTTATAGACACTATAACCTAATCCAAATCCAACTAGGAAACAACATGTTATTCTTATTCCAATTTTAAATAGGACTATGTGATCCTAGCCCTACTGTAACATATTTATTTGACATTGACATGTGCAATGCTACTAAGTTCCATTCCTAATCCCTTCTAATCGTCATAAAATCCTGCAAAAGATTTTACTAGAATCAATAAATATATAGTAGGTCGGGGTGTATCCATGTGGAGTGGTGTGGGTTTCATGTGCTCCCATTCTGTCGTCCTCAGATTATTTATAGCAATGCCATATCTCTTCAAAATGAGTTAAGAATATATATGTGCACACGAGCTCAAAGAGTCCTACGGTGCAATGGTTATTCGGTATACCTCTACAAGTGAGATCAAAAGTTCAAATCCCGTGTCCTACTAGTTTTTTCTGCATGGCGATGGGCATGTCTGGTGTCCCTCTTGATTTTGGTTAACTACTTTCTTCTCTTTTCGAGAAGGTTTATTCCTTAAATCTCCACGTCTGACACATCAAAATCCTTATTTACCTTTGTTATTTTAGTCGTCTTAAAATTAAACCAAATACCAATATTAAAACTAATACAGAAGATGATGCACATAGTCAATAGGTTTCCTGATCCCAACCTTTTTCAATATGGAGTACAGATATATAGTGAAATAGTACTAAAATGTGTGGTTTAATGTTAAGAACCTAAAGGTTGGAACCAGCCAGACATAAATCCTTGGATCCACCCCCTGATAGTAACCCTATGAAGAGTGGAGTTGTGTGTGCATATGGTCAAAGAAAATTATCATCAGGCTCACGCCTAAGCGTTATACTTCTTTTCAGGTTTCGCGTTCACTTGTAGTTTCAGGACCCCTCTGGACTGGGCCTCTTCACAGTGCACTCCACTTAACAGAAATGATGAGTTTGGCTAATCAGTGGGGATGGTTTGGTGATGCAGAAGGAAAAAAACTAGAAAAGATATTGAAACAGATGATTGACCCCAAACTACCTCAATGCAGATGAGGTTTTAGCTAAACAATTTTTCTTTGCTGTTATTTCTTATTTGTCAAAATAATTTATTTAAATGTTTCATCACGCAATTTCCATTTTGCATATTCTAAACTTCAATTTATTTGTTTTATCACTTACAGATAGCAAGTCGGGCTAAACTGAATTTGCCTCCCCTAAGTGTTACCTGCACGAGGTATGTCATTGGTGTAGGTGTTACGTGGAGGGTTTAGTGGTCTCTCTCTTTGACCAAAATTTACTTTCCAAGGTTTCCTTTATTCAACAACGGTTGGCTCCCATTTTACAATATTTAAGGTTTGTAGAAAAATAGTCTGGCAGGCTTGACTTTGGAAGAGTCGCTTATGTAGGTATTGAAATATTTGACCAGTGTTGCTATGGCCTTTCTCCGTTAAAAGACCCCTTAGGATTTGATTTCTAGACCAGAGAACTTCCCACTCCAAAACAAATTGAACAAAACAGTGGCTGGGCCGAGCAGCCAAACACAATCTACTTCCTAAATGCCTTAAGTAGAAAATAAAAATAGTTACTTCGCTCCGATTCAATTTATTTGTCTTACCATCCTTTTTAGTTTTATTTAAAAAAGAATGTCTCTTTCCTATTTTGTCAACTCTTAATCATAATTTTCATATCCCATGTTTAAGATCACAAGATTAATCGTAGGACTACAAGATTCAAGTTTGTTAACTTTTAACACATAAGAAAGCCTCTTCAAATGATTCAGTCATTCAGCCTTTAGTGTTCTTTCTTTTTTCGAATAACACATCCAAAACCGATTCTCTTGAATCTAAACAACAAACCTGCTTGCTTCCGAACCTAAATATCCATCTACATGCCATGAAACTAAAAACTTGGTATTAAATACTTTCATGAGCAAGCATTTTCTTTAATATTTGGTGGGAGAACATCATTATGGCTCAGCCAAGACTGGTTTAACTTCAAACTATTCCAAAGTTGGCTTTCCTAGCTTTACATGTCCTGTGGCTGAACAGTGTGATACTTTCACTAAATAAATTTCATTTCCATCTACTAATTGTGGGGTCCAGCCCCATAAATTGATTCTACAAAAGCCATCGCTTTTGTGTTTCAACCTGCTGACAATTGTTGAAAATTATGTCTCCCTTGTGATGTCACCAATGACATATATCGGGGTATAATTTTTCCTATAAAATGAGCTGCTGAGCTTCTCTATTTGACACACCAAATTGAGAGAAAAAAGAAAGAGAGTCATAGAGAAAATAAAAAACATTGAGTATTTTATCTGTGAGGTATATCATACGCTATTTAATAAGAATAGTTTGTGAAGAAAAATAGAGTGTGAGCGATATTTTAGTAAGGTGAAAAATGAAAAGAGAGTATTTCTTTGGTGTGTGTAGAAGTCTTTGGGAGTATTGTACTCGTGCCTACACGGTGTAAAATTCCTTACTATAGTAATATCCTTTGCTCCTCTTGGCCCGTGGTTTTTTCCCTTATTTAGAAGGGTTTCCACGTAAAATTCTTGGTGTCGTTATTTTTCCATTTTTATTCATATTATTGTGGCATATTTATTAAGTGTTAGTCCATATTTTTCCCAACACTAATTTGGGTCTAAATATCACAATATATGTACAAATAAGGAACTTATGAATGTTGGTGTTATTGGAGAGTTGATAAGGCTGGAAAATGATCCCAGCAACTATTTTTTAGTGTATCTGGATAGAGAGGAATCACATTCACATGTGTGTAGATGAAGGACGTGTTTGGTATGGAGGAAAATATTTTCTCAAAAAACAAGTGCGTTTTTTAACTGATTTTCAAGCAAAATGCTACGGGGTAAGGAGGGAGTAGGGGCGTGGTGGTGGTGGATAGGATGATCAAAGGATGGGGGTTGGAGTGGGGATGAGACAATAGACTAGGATGCAACTTATGGAACTTGTTTTCTCTACTTCAATTAAGGAATTCATTTTCCTCATTTGTTAAGGAATTTGGTTTTCTAGAGAAAATGTGATCAACCAAACATGAAAAAACTGGGAAAAAAATTTCTAGAAGATGTTTCCTCCATACCAAACACACCCGATATCTCAACTCCTACATATTAGCTAGATATTTAGGGTTATGTTGTTCGGACTCTTGTGTATCGAATACTCCAAAAAATAGTGTATTTTTTGAGAATCCCAGCACATAGCCATAGGTGGCAATTGTTTTTTGTTGGAGTAACCTAAACACTGTTAATAGTACTGATAATGATTTGGATTTCGTTACTTCCCTGGTATTAAGTATAATTCACTCACGTATTTTCTTATCACTCCAGAGTACGATCAATATGACCTCTAAGTGGCACAAAGTAAAAGTTAGCCACTACATCCCTTTGTACTTGTTGCATCTGCTTGATGCCTTCTAAATCAAATCTTTTTACTACATTCGAAAAAATATAATTTAAAACCTAGACAAAAGTAACTTTCGTATTTATATGCAATTTTCAATAATGATATTGCATGGAGTATTATTAGCACAAATGGACTATTTATGATCAGGGTTTGATTCTCTTAATGCGATGTAGGTAGATAACAAGCTTGACTTGACGTATGCTTACCTCTAAGAGTATAGTGTTTGTGCAGCTTGCTTGGAGAATCTACCCTTCTTTTCCATTAATTCAAATAAATACAATATTAATTGAAACTATTTTGAATTTGAAATTCATAATGTACAGATGTCATTTAAAGCTCAGTGTTGAAGTATTTGAAGTACAAGAAATATTTGTTTTTAGAAGTGTTCCTCTTTCAAAATAAACCAAACATAATTGGTGGCACTTTAGTTGGTCACTTCCGAAGTCGATATGCTATTTGTATTATTTTAAGATGGTAAAACATCATGTACGAATCAACTTAACAATCAAAGTTTAATTGTTGCATCTCAATATACTAATCATATTTCATGTGAACCGCTCATATATACAAAAATTTCCAAGTCTGTTTTTAAATAATCTCAACATAAAAATGGCTGTTCTTTCTAATTCAAACTCAGATGTTTTTAAAACTTAAAATAGAAAGTTATATTCTTGAGTAAAATAGGCATGTCAGGCAGTGGTCTTAACACAAAATCTGTAGGAGTCACTGCCATATGAACATGTAGGTGGTTTGAATAGGTCGTGGAAGATGTTTTTTGCTCACAAGTATATGGTGTTTTTGCATGAATTCTCTCCCTGATTTTATGCCAATATCCTGTTCTGCTCCCAAGTTAATCCATGAATAAACCCTCTATTATTATCTTATTTTATTATCTTTACTATTTTTACTTTCAATACTTGTCGTTCATTTATATTTTTATCTTTACTCTTGCATTTCTTTCAAAACTTGTTTCTGGAAAATGATTTTGGTAGTCGAGGCACATCAGAAAAGCCTCTCGACCCCACAAAGGTAGGGGTAACTTCTGCATACTCCTCACCCTCTCCAAACCTCATTTGTGGAACTATACCGTGTGTGTAGTTTCTGTCTTGATTTCTTATCAGTACATTTTATAATACATATTCTATGTACTCACTCAAACATTGCTGATGGAGCAATTGCATTCCACTATGCTGTGGCATCAGCGTAACTTCCTTGCCATCTGCCCCCTAGATTTATTGCTCGTTACAGCCGTTAAGACATAATATTAACTTCATTCTTTTGGAGGGCTTTATTTCAGGGGTTCTGGTGAAGAGGATTGTCAATACTGTTGTACAAGGCTTTAAAAGCAGTTGTATTCAGAAATTTGGAGGTTGCTGTTGCAATCTCACTTTTGGTCTCACAAGGAGCTACGCTAATCTTAGCTTATCATGCTTTTGATGTGGCAACAATTACAGTTGATAGTTTAGAACAAATGTTGTGCTCTCGTTGATTTTTTAAAAAAAGAAGTTAGTATTGGAGGCAGACACAAGTAAAGCGAAATGACTATGGATGATTCTTATAGCCAATGCAAGTACATTGAGATTAAGATGTATCGTTGCTCATGTAGGATCATTAAGCACATTCACTTTAGAATCATTCCGTGGAGGTAGTGGAATCATTGGAAATGCAAAAAAGGTAGGCATCAGGATTTGGATGCTACGACCCTGCACTCCCATGAAGGAATTCAATGTTTCTTGTTATGGAAGGCTGAGGGTTCTTCTTCCCTGAAAGAGAGAACATTTGAGTTGTTGGAAAAGTCATGTCACCACAAGCTTGGAAATGTTGCAACTTGCAACAGATTTAAGCCTCTGATTAACTCCAACACCGCCAATTTCACTATCGACAACCAAACATATGCCAACGCCCTGCTTGCTAAAAGATAGCAATAAAATTTCATAAACAGTAGTATCAACCATCCTAGTGTTCGGATAAATTACGTTAGCTATGTAGTATAGCTGCTCCAATAACATTACCACCTCAGGATTTAAAGGTTGCAGAAAATATGGACAATGGTGATAGTAGTTTTATTCAGAATCATACATCAATTATGGTGATAGTAGTTTTATTCAGAATCATACATCAATTACATCAACCAGCGACTAAAAATAAGAAAATCAGGATGCTCATGTCACACAGCGATTATTTCCTGTCAAAAGCTTTTACAACATGTTCTCAAAAGTCGAAACGACCTCAAACATCCCTGTTCAGGGGCATTCTTTTTCATAAACATCATTCGCATATTTCCAGTTGATAACTTTCCATATATTCTTCAGGTAATCTGGTCTTACATTTTTGTACTGCATCACAAAAAAAGCAAGGCAAATCAGTTAAGTTCAATAATAATTTTTAAATTTGAATAAAAAGAGCAGCCTTCATAAAAATCGCTTGTTTCCTGTCTGGAAAATATTACATAGGACAACAAACTCTTCAATAAATTCATGGAGCGAAGATCATTCACCCTCACTATTGAACTTTTTTCAGCGTATGCAATATATTAAAGTCGAACGCATAGTTAACTGCCATCAACTGACTTCACTTGCAAGAAGTAGCAATGTAAATCATGCTTCAGATGAAAAATATTGGCAGTATCATGCATATTGTCAGAATATTGCAGACATCATTTTGGGTACTAAAGAACTGTGATAGAATGATCAAATCACCTGCAAGTAGTATGCATGTTCCCAGACGTCTATACCGATAAGAGGTACCAAATTTGCTCCTTTAGAAACCAAAGGGTCCTGCAAAAAAAAAAATAATCCCAAAACTGATCCCTATCATCATTCATAAGGCAACCTGACAAGTAACAACTACGGAAACACAAATCAACTTTCTTATGCAATTCCCTATATAAAAAATAGCCAACAGAGACAAAAATAAGGACCTATGAACATTTGAAGCCTGGGCCATATGGTGTAGATGGCAGAATGCTGACAGACCAAGGAAGTAGGAAATGCAAATAATCCCAAGGACAGGTCAAAGAAGTTCATTAACCTAAGCGGAAAACTCAGCTAGTGCAAAGACAATCAATTAAGATAAAAAAAAAATATCTCAATTGTAGCAGCTAAAAATGAATGAAAGGTTAGATTATTTAGACTTCTAGACAATCAAGACGTTAGCAGTCTTCCACACTTTCTTCTTGCAATTTGTTGGATAATAGCCTCCGAGTAAAAGGAAAATAGTGTAGGAATCAACTTCACTTGTTGAAGATGACGCTCAACTATCTATTAATTTAGGATAAATAGAACATGCATCAATCACCTGATTTGCAGTGGTTTCAACCAGCAGGCGCTTAAGCTCTTTGTCCACACCAAGCCACTGCAAACATAAATGCCAGCTCAAAAAGATGAATAAAGGTACAATCCAGAGCTTCATTGTCAAGGACATAAGCGGACCAACAAAGTCCCAAGAAAAGAAAGTGAGACGTACCACCCAGCCAGAGCCCTGTAAAGCAGCACCTTCTGCATTCATCTTTTTTACTAAAGCTTCCAGGGAACCAAAGTTAGTGTCAATAGCCCAGCCAAGAGAACCCTTTGGAGGTTCACCACCACCCTCCTGCAACATGATTTAGCATTTATGTGATTCATCCTCAGAGCAGAACAATGAAATAATTGGGAAGGGGGGGGGGAGTGCAAGCTTACACAGACAGGGGCAAGGTTCTTCCAGAAAATTGAGTGATTAATATGACCTGGGAGAAAAGTAAAAAGAATAAAAAAGTAAAATCATTCACTTGGATAAACGAACAATTACTTGTGAAATCAACACAAATAATTCTTTGAAGACTGGTTGTGCGGTGGCCACATGAATGGACTTCAGGCATGGATGCAAATCAAAGTGCAACTTGTTAAAGAAATGGAGTTTGGGTCGAATTCACCCCTGAAACTAGCTCAAGGAGTGAGAATTGCCCAAGTCATATAAGTCCCCCATCCCCTAGCTGACGGGAGATTCAACACAAGTTGCGAGAGAGAGAGAGAGAGAGCGCAGAACCAACATACTTCTGGGCCGAAATCAGCTTATTAGCTTGCGAGCATCCTATGTTCATATTTTTTTACCACAAAAGTTGCCCTAAGACATTTATATAGTAACTAATTACTGCATGTTTACGGATTTCCCATTTTCCAAAAAAGCAAAGAGACCATTCAATTAATTCCTGTGAGAATAATCCAAAAATCAAATAAAAGAACCATCTAGTTTGTTCTAAACCTATCTGATATTCTAGTTCAATTCAAATCCAACAAATCTCACATAAATGCAATAACACAACCAATAAATCAAATTCAGCAAACCATAGCAACCGGCAAATCAATGAATTACACAGTAAACAGAAAACGAGAGAAAGAGAGAGACCTCCGCCGTTAAATTTGATGGCACTGTGCAATTTGGCGACTGTAGGAACATCTCCTTTGGATATGGCATCATGGAGCTGTTCAAGGGCCTTATTGTAATTGGTGATGTAAGTCTGGTGATGCTTCTGGTGGTGGAGCTGCATTATATCACCGCTAATTGCCGGCTCCAGTGCGCCATAGTCGTACGGGAGATCGGGGAGTGAAAAGGTTTGAACGCCACGGAGTTGTTGGCGGAACCCTAGCCCCGCCGCTAAGGTCCGCCTGCTCACTAGGGATCGAAGAGCCATTTTTGATTTTTTTATTTCTAAATGCTTCTAGTCCAAATGATACTGCCAGCCAGGCTTCAACGCAATGCTGCCCTTTTTTAGTTACGGATCGGAAGTGGAGATAACTTGGCACCTTGTTTCCATGGATAACTTTTTGTTTTTTTTTTAATATTGTTAATTTAAATATAATATTTATTTTAACTTTATTAATTTAGTGTGCATGTAAATATATATATATATTGTGTTAATTTAAAAATTATATATAAATAATATTTATTAATAAAATTATTATAATATTTATATAAATAAAATTAAATAAATATTAGTATTAATTTGATGCAATAGTTTAATTTATTATGAATAATCAAAGATGAAAAAAATTAATTCAGTTACTTATAAAGTTGTTTAAAATATTATTTGAACTTTTTTCATTTCAATAAAATACTCTACTTTAGACAAAATTGTCTTTTCACTATTTTTGTTAATTTACTATTTAATTTTTTATTTATTTAGTTTCAAGATTCACTTTTGGATTAGAATTTCTTTATATTTAGAATTCACTCTTGATTTAGGACAATTCTATCTAAATAATTAGCTAAAATTTTGACTATCAAATATTTATTACTCATTTTATATTTAGGAATTTTTTGTTAATTAAATTCTAATCAGTTAATTATTTAACTTCTAATTATTCAACTCTAAATTATTATCTTATGTATTAAAAAATTATTAACATATCTATATTATAAACAACTGAGTTGATTTTTTCATCTTTGTCATTTCACAATAAACTAAACTGGCGCATCAAACTAATTGTATTTGTTTAATTTTGTTTACATGAATATTGTATTTATTTAATTACAAGTACTGCTTATATATAATTTTTAAATTGACGCGGCATACACGTGCAAAGCACGTACACTTAACTGGTATAGAGATATGTTAATAGTTTGTGAATACATAAAGTCATAATTTGGAGTTGAATGGTTAGGAGTTAAATAATTAATTGATTAAAATTTAATTTTTAAGAAAGACTCCTAAGTATAAAACGAGTAGTTCAATGTTTCCAACTTAATTTTAATTACTCTTCTTTTTAAAATTTAGTTAATTTCAAAGTCTTAAACATTAGAAAAACAATAATATTTTTCATTTTTCCTTCGAAGCCTAGACAATTTTTTATATAGAATATTCCTAAATCAAGAGTGATTCTAAATATAAAGAAATTTCAATTCAAAAGTAAATCTTGAAATTAAATAAATAAAAGATAAAATAATAAATTAAGAAAAATAGCGAAAAGATAATTCTGTCTAAAGCAGAGTATTTTGATAAATGACAAAAAGATCAAATAATATTTCTAAAATAATAATAAAAAGATTCAAATTATGTAGTAATAATTGATTTGTTATAATTGCAGTATTATCTTAATATTTTTGTCTTATGATTATTATTTAGTACCCTACTTTTTTTTTTCTAAATTTACCGTGGTGACATAACTTAATGACAGTGTTTTATGGAATTTAAGACACAATACAGTATAATACGAGACATTAGGAAACAATATTCTTTAAAACAAGACAGTATAATATAATATATATAATCTATCCAAATACTATATTCTTTAAAATAATTCAGTATAATACGATACATAATAAAATAATACGTAACCACCATCTGAACAAAGTTTTATGTAGCTCACGACACCAGCAATCTTATAAACTAGGATCGTTGATATTGACAAATTATTCTAATATACAAATATGAAAAATTATTTTTATGATTTTAATATGTGATGCATACACCACTGAGACACATATGAAGAAAATCCTGTGGGCTAAAGTGTTGTACTCTTTAAAGTAGGAGCACCATGTTTCAACTCTCTTTTAGATGAATGGGTACGAATTAAGAGATGTACTTATTTGGATAATAAAATCAATTGACGTTGGCAACTTGAATTTAATTATGACAAATTTCATTAATATAAAAATATTTACGAGAAAAGTAGTACATTTTTTCCTTTTTACAAGGAAAAAAAATCAAAATTGGCTCAATTACTCAGCCCAAGACATTAGGCCTTTTTTTGCTTTCTTTCCTTTTCTTTTTTTATTTTTCTTTCTTTGCGGTGTTGATTTTTTTTTCTAATAAAAAAAACCTTATTTTTCGCTGTTTTCTACTGCATTTTTTTAAATAAGTTTTTTCTAATAATTCTTTTTGTGCATATGTAATATGTTGATATTGCATTAATATATATGTAGTGTATATGTACTATATCGATATTGTATAAACTTGTATCAATATTATATAAATAGTTATGTAATGTATCAACTTTGTATCAATTGTGTATTAGCATGTATCAATATTATATAAATAGTATATAAATATGTATCGATATTGTATAAATTACATATAAATGTGTATCGATATTATATAAATAAGTATGGAATGTACCAATATTATATAAATTGTGCATAATCGTGTATCGATATTGCATATGTAATTATGTAATGTATCGATATCGATATTTATTTAACTATCATGCATTCCCATCTTAATGAATAAAAGAATAAATAAGAAATATAAAATGACATAAATATTTTTTTCATAAAAGAAGTGAAACAATTGAAAAAAGAAAATAAATTTAATAGCAAAAAATTTAAACATTAAGGGTGTGTTTGGTATGGAGAAAAAATTTTCCATGGAAATTGTATTTTCCTGCAACTAATTTTTTCATACTTGACTGATGACCGAAAAATATTTTTCAAAAAATATTTTCTATGATTTGATTAATAAATAAAATATTTTTAAGGAAAATACTTTTATTTTTAGCTAGAGAGTAGAAAATATTTTTAGTAAAGTAATTTTTGACATGAAAATATTTTCAAAATTTGAAATATTTTTAAAAATAGATATTTAAATTCTTTTTTGGGGCATAAGGGGGGAGGGGGTGGAGTAAAAAAATTGAAAAATTTTAAAATACATTTTTTTTTTGTGGGGGGGTGGGGGGGAGGGGAACTGGGGTGTCGTTGATGTCACTCACCCCGACTACTCAAAGGAAGAAGGGACGGTTGTCATCAACATGACAACCCAACTTTAGAGGTTGAGGTTGATCCCATAGGGAAACTTTGTTCAAGGTGGAAGTGACTTGTTAGACCAAGTAATTGTAGGATATGGGAGGATGCAATAATCAAAATAAAGATTCAACTAAATGAGTTCTAAATAATGATTTAAATATCAATTAAGGGAAGATGTCGGGGGTGTGAAAATGTGGGAATTGATCTACTAGTTGGGTCTAGATACTTAACTAAATGAGTTGATATTGAATGAATAGGCTAGGTTGCTTGTAACCCATATCAGCTATGATACAAGGGTGTTTCGTATGAATCAACTAAAAAATCATAGTGAAACATCGAGGACACACTTGGCCTAAGAAGTCTCAGCAAAACCCCTAATACCTTGGCCATTGAATCCATGGTTGTAGGCTTCAATTAAAACCTCAAGAGGTTTTCATCCATTATATCCATTCCACACTCTAATAGTTCCTGCTAAGGCAACAATCAGAGATTTGAAGTAAAACCCCAAGTTTGCAACCTTGAAATTATAGATTAACATAGGAACAGATATAAATTCACTCAAATCAACTACAGATAAGTCAAGATATCGAAGACCCAATAAATAAATCAAAGCTCCATATCTATAGCACACCCCCAACATGGGGGTTTTAGCCACACATGCTAGAAATTAAACATTTGATACCATACATAGCAGCAACATTCATGGGTAACAAGATTGAGTACAAATTAGTTGATTATCATCAGTCAATATTCTCCAATTTGCTTCCCAAAAGCTTCAAAACCCTAATCTCCTTTGTACTCTAAGAGAAAAATTCTATGTACTAACACTATAGACTAATTGTTTGATATGGTATGAACTAATGATGTATAATGTCCTTTCTAAAATTATTTATATACTCCGTGCAAATGTGTGGAAGTTTGTGCTGCGAAATGTCATTCAACGGTCAAAGTCGACCATTGTCGAGCACTCCGGTGATGCACCAAATGTGCACTTCATCGTCTTTTTGTGCATCTTTACAAGGCTTTTTCCTACAACATTAGTTAATGACTCTTTGCTCTGCCGATCCAATTTGGCGATGCACCGAAATATCTATCGTAACACCTTCTTGTTAGTGTTTTGGGGCTTTGGGCGCTGCAACATTAGGTGATCTCTCGTGCCATTCGGTGGTGCGCCAAACATGCTTTATGACATCCGGTTTGACAACCATTTTGACCTGATCTGAAATCTTGGTTGTTGCAATGATAGGCAATTTCCCTGAGTGTTCGGTGGATCACTGAGTATGTTGGTGACGCCACCTTTCTACACTCTTGCTCACTTTCTACACTCTTGCTAACTCTCTAAGATTTCACCAAGTATTGACCATTTGTGAACTTTTAATCCCATTTCCAATCGCAGCACATACATATTTGTTAGAAATTGGAATTAATAGCACACTAAAGATAATGTTTCCTTGCGATCCATCCCCAAAATGAGTCCGAAATATGGCATCATCAACACCCCAAACTTAAGTCTTTGCTTGCCCTCAAGCAAATCAAACATCAATCTATCCAATTTAGAGCTTGCAAACAGGGTCACGAGAAGCAACACATACATCTTCACCTTTTTCATTGCTTCTCTGTCACGACCCCACCGAGGGCCGTGACCTGTGCCCGTTAGGGACACCCACTCATGCATAAACACAATCATCCCAA
>JAPFFP010000094.1:8105857-8134108 GCA_026153255.1 Solanum medicagineum | reverse complement strand
ATATAAATTATGAGCAATTGTCATTAATGCTACAACATTACACCTCATTATCCAACCACCCCTATTCATTAAATATTTTCACTACCAAGTCCTTCTTTCCTTTATTTATTTTGACGTATACACAAATATACATAATGATTTCAACTTCCATCCTTAAGGAAGAACATTAATGATATAACATTATATACTTATGATTTAATTACTAATCTCAATATCTCAAAATAATAATAATAATAATAATAATAATAATAATAATAATAATAATAATAATAGTAGTAGTAGTAGTAATAGTAAAGGTCAATCTGCCTTACCCGGAGATTGCAGACTGTCAAGAGGCTCTTATATTCTCCCTTCCCTCTTTCTTCTTCTTCTTCCTTGTGTTTTAGAGTGACAAGTCCCCTCCCCTTTTATAGCCATTAAACACCTAAATTTTGTTAATAAAATAATCCATTAATGGGAATAATTATTAAAGTGACATAATTATTTAGACAACACTCATGATGTTGCCACTACATATGTGACCAAATTCCCATCCACTAGCTTTTGCCCCAAAATATCTTATTTTCTATAATAATATTAATAATAATAATAATAATAATAATAATAATAATAAAGAAAGACAAAGAATGGTGGCTAGGTACAATAACCAATGTCATTTCTTACCCCTAAATTAAATAGTCATAGTCAACGAACGGTCCGAAATACCTACTAAATTTATTATGAGAGGGATAGTTTAAGAAATAATAGGACCAATTCTTAAAATATCCAACGGGCCCTTACAATTTGATATATTCACATTACAAATGTTGAATTTTCTAACTTCCAATGGTATCACCCATGACATCAATCAGCAAAATTTTTCCCTATAAATAGGAGAATTATTCATTAGTTAAGAGACATCCTTGAAGCATGAGAAAATCCTTTTCTTTGCTTTCTTTCTTTGTCTTCCATTTAGAGTAATTTTATAAGAGAGTTAGTATTGGGAAACACTTGTGTAAATCCTTTCTTTGGAGTGATCTTGTGAGGTTATTCTCTTAGGGTCTTGGGATTATTTAGAGTTTTATTTCTGATTTTGTACTCTCTTTCGTACTCTCTTTTGTACTCTTATTGATATAATAAAATTATATCTACACTTGTGGACGTAGGTCACATTGATCGAACCATGTTAAATTTGTGTCTTTTTTATTTGCTTTACTTTCATCAGTATCAACTCATTATTATATTTTTATTATTATCATAACATTATCTGGCTAAATTTCGCTTTTCCAGAGTCTCGATCCTAACAAATTGGTATCAGAGCCGAGTCTAATCGGATTCACTCAGTAGCCAAAATAATAATAACAAAGACCTATATTCAGAAATTTGACCGAAGTGCAAACTTTGGGATGTGACAATTAAAGATGAGGATATCCTAATTCAAGATGACCTAGATATTGCGCTGTAAGGAAAGGAGAAGAAGTCAGAAGATATGAAGGACGCGGAGTTTGCCGTCATAGACAAAAAGGAAAAATCAAGTATTATTTTAAATCTCTCAAATGAGGTTTTACGTGAAGTATCTGCATAAACCACAACCAAAGGCATTTGGGAAAAACTAAAAACCTTTTATATGAAGAAGATAGTGGAAAACAGATTATACCTGAAGCAAAAACTTTACACATTTCGTATGGTTGAAGGTACCTCTATACTCTCACATCGTGATGCTTTAGATTCTATTCTTATGGGTTTGAGTGATATCAATGTTGAAGTTACTGATGAGGATCAAGACGTCTTATTACTTATTTCCTTACCCCAATCATTTAAGCATATTGGAGAAATTATGCTTTATGGAAAGGATAAAATCTTTTATAGAGAAATTAAATCTATCTTAAAATCAAAAGATCAGATAGATAGAGATAGTACTAGTGAAAGCAGTGGAATCTAAGGGGAAGGCTTATTTTAAAAGGTAGATCTAATAAGATAGAATCAATAGTGAGAGGTTTAAATCAAGATCAAAGTCCAGATATAGAAATGTGGTATGCAAATATTGCCATAAGAAATGTCATATTATTTTCAACTGCTATAAGTTGAAAAACAAAGAAAAGCGTCACGAAAACAAAATTGAGCACCAAAATACTAACCCCTCTGAAGTAAGTGTAGCTGCTGATGAGTCTGAAGGAACAATACTTTTAGCTACTAGTAATAGTTTTAAATCTAACGATGAGTGAATTTTAGATCCGGATTGTTCTTATCATATATGTCCCAATAAGAATCTGTTGGAGGTGGAGTTGTCTTTATGGGCAACAATGCTCCCTACAAAGTTTTTGGTAAATCTAAATTAGAATGCATGATAGAGTGGTGAGAACCCTTACTGATGTTAGACATGTTCCTGACTTGAAGAGAAATCTCATCTCATGGGGCACTCTAGAATCTCTTGGATGCAAATACACAGGTAAAGGTGGAGTTATGAAAATCTCTCTAGGTGCTCTAGTGATAATGAAAGCACGCAAATCTGGTACATTATACACTTTATTGGGATCTACTGTTGCAGGTGCAGCTGCAATTTCTACTCAATCTGATTCTAACATCATCACATTGTGGCATATGCGATTGGAGCATATGAGTGAGAAAGGTCTTTCCATTCTCAGCAAAAGTGGTCTCTTGTGTGGAAAAAGTGCTAGGAGCATCGAGTTTTACGAGCACTATGTGTTTGGGAAGCAAAAAAGAGTCAGCTTCAAATCTCCAACAATTCATCGAACAAAAGGTACTTTGGATTGCATTCATTCAGATCTTTAGTTCCTTCTTGTACCCCGTCAAAAGGTGGTGCTAGGTATATGTTAACTTTCATTTATGATTATTCAAGGAAACTTGGGTTTATTTTTTGAAAAATAAAAATGATATTTTCTTAACTTTCAAACAATGAAAAGTTTTGATTGAGAAGCAAATAGGAAAACAAGTCAAGTGGCTTAGAATAGATAATGGCTGGAATTTTGTAATGATGAGTTTAATAAATTTTGCAAAAATGAAGGCATTGCTCGACATCGCACTGTGAGGATGACCCCTCACCAAAATGGTGTTGTAAAAAGAATGGATGAAACTCTTTTAGAAAGAGCTCGTTGCATGCTTTCAAATGCTGGGTGGACAAATGCTTTTTGGGCAGAAGCTATATCTATAGCTTGTTATATTGTCAACCGTGCTCCTTCTGTACCTTTGAACACTTTAAGACTCCAGTCTGGTTAGGTACTCCTGCTAATTATTCTGATTTAAAAATCTTTGGTTGTCCTGCATACATGCATGTGAATGATGGTAAATTAGAGCCAAGGGCTAAAAAGTATATTTTCCTAGGATATGCATCTGGGTTAAAAGAATATAGACTCTGGTATACTAATCTGAAGTTACCAAATTTATAATTAGCAGAGATGTAACTTTTGATGAATCCTCTATGTTACACCCTAGAAAAGAGTCTTCTTGTTCTTGTGATAGAAATAAGGAGTAGAGGATACATGAGCAGGTGGAGGTTGAATTTGGCAATCAAAACTCATCAACCTTGGAGCAAAATAAAATTGAAACTCCTGAAGATGAAGCTCCAGAAATTGAGCCAGAAGTTATGACTTCTGAAGTTAAAAGAAATGAGTATTCTATAGCCACACACTAACCAAGGAGATAAATTCAAAAACTAGAAAGGTATGGATATTATGTTGCATTTGCTTTTTCAGTTGCACAGAAAATTGAAGAGAAGAAAAAAAGAGATTTCCAGTTTTTTGTTGAATTGGAGCACCATCAAATTATTTAGAAGTAGTCTCTTGAGTTGATTCAGCCAAGTGGTTGGTTGCAATGAATGAAGAAATTGAATCTCTCCACAAAAATGATACATAGTCTCTTGTGAAGCTGTCATCAGGTAAGAGAATTGTTGGTTGTAAATGAGTCTTCAAGAAGAAGGATGGAATTCCAGGTATCAAAGATGCAAGGTATAAGGCACGATTAGTTGCAAAGGGCTATAGTAAGGTACAAGGAGTTGATTTTAATGATATTTTCTCACCTGTTGTTAAACATAGCTCTATTCGTGTCTTGCTTGCCTTAGTTGCCATATATGATTTGGAAATAGAACAACTTCATATTAAGACAACTTTCTTACATGGTGAAGTTAAGGAACAAATATTCATGCATCAACCTGAAGGATATGAAATTAAAGGAAAAGAAGATCATGCCTGCTTGTTAAAGAAACTCTTGTACAGATTAAAACAGTCTCCAAGACAATAATACTAAAGTGTTGCGAAAGATTTGACAGAAATTCACACTTTGAAAAGTCAGCTGAAAAGTGAATTTGAAAAGAAAGATTTCGGAGCACCTAAAAAAATCCTTCGGATGGAGATCAAAAGAAATTGAGAAGCTAGTAGGTTACTCCTGACCCAGAAGAAGTACTTGGAGAGGTTTGGCATGAAAGATGCTAAACAAGCAAGTACTCCTCTTGCTGCTCATTTTAAGTTATTGGCTGCTAGATCACCGCAGACAAAGAAAGAAGAGAGGTATATGACACAAGTACCATATTCTAGTGCAGTTGGCAGTATTATGTATGCAATGGTGTATACATATCCAGACATTTCACAAGAAGTCAGTGTAGTAAGTCGGTATATGGCTTATCCTGATAAAGCGCATTGGCAAGTTGTGAAATAGATTCTCAGATACTTGTGAGGTACTTCAAATGCATGTTTGAAGTTTGGGAGAAATGCTAAAACTTTGATTGGTTTTGTAGACTCTGATTATGCAGGTGATCGTGATAAAAGATGATAATTAACAAGCTACATTTTCTGCATTGGCGGATGTGTTATTAGCTGAAAAGCTACATTACAACATGTAGTATCTTTATCGACTACTGAAGTAGAATATATGGCAATGACTGAGGCGATCAAAGAAGCCTTATAGTTGAAGGGTCTATTTGCTGAACTCGGCTTACACCAAGGTGGTATTATTATTTTCTGTGATAGTCAAAGTGTCATTCACTTGACTAAAGATCAAATGTATCATGAGAGGAAAAAACATATTACGATCAAATATCACTTCATTCGGGAAACCATTGCTAAAGGAAAAGTCTCTATTCAAAAGATTAACACTAAAGACAATCCTGCTGACATATTCATGAAGTCTCTTCCAGTCAGCAAATTCAAGCTCTGCTTGAACTTGATTGACATTTATGAAGAATAATTTATTCCATATGGGCATCTGCGGAGAGGATGGAGCTAATTTACTATATTCGTCAAATTTAGGCCAAGGTGGAGATTTGTAATGTGGCCTTCATTTGACTAAAGATTTCTTTCTTTTGTCAAAGATTTAGTTGCCATAAACTGTCAAAGATTTGGTAGCCACAATATTTGATATACTCACATTACAAATGTTGAATTTTCTATCTTCCAATGGTATCACCCATGACATCAACAAGCTAAAATTGTTCCTATAAATAGGAGAGTTATTCATTAGTTGAGAGGCATCTAGAAATCCTTTTCTTTGCTTTCTTTCTTTGTCTTCCATTTAGAGTAATTTTATAAGAGAGTTAGTATTGGGAAGCACTTGTATGAACCATTTCTTTGGAGTGATCTTGTGAGGTTATTCTCTTGGGGTCTTTAGGATTGTTTAGAGTTTTGTCTCTAATTTTGTACTCTCTTTTGTACTCTTGTTGATATAGTAAAATTCTCTCTCTGCTTGTGAATGTAGGTCACATTGACCGAACCATGTTAAATTTGTGTCTTCTTTATTTGCTTTACTTTCATCATTATCAACTTACTATTATTTTTTGTTATTGTCATAACATTATTTGGCTAAATTTCGCTTTTCCTAACAATCTGTTGTAACACCTCGTCCGGAAGAGTCTAAACAGTCTGAGCAGGTTCATTTCTGTTATCTTTATGGATTTCAATTAATATATTAATGTATATTAGGCACCTTCATGTCATCATGTTTGATTTTCTTGAACTCAGGGTAGTGAGTTGGGAACAGAAGCTATTGTTTACAATGTTAAATGAAAGAACACGTGATGTAGTAAAAGAACTCCTTGCTCAAGGGAGAAACAACCACTACCTACAACTTGTAGGATTTCATCACCTTCACTACTTCAAAATGAGCAACATCAAGATTATAACTTTGCAATACTTAACTCACTTCTCGTTTCACACACTAACTGGTCGAGAGTGATCAATTCTAATGCTGCAGGAAGCTGAAGCCAAACCCACTCCCCACACAAAAGTCTCTCAGCAGAAACCCTCACTTACAATCATTTGTTAGTTAACAATAATTCCAAGTAGGACAGTGTAACATTAGAAAGAAAACCTAACTCTAGATCTTGTTTTCTTCAACTTCATTTCGCCAAAATGCAGTTCGCCTTAGTTGTTGGGTTCTATGTTTTCAGATTGCAAAAGTTGCTCTTCTAGGGTTTTGCATTCGCCTTATATACTGCCTCCTAGAAAAGTTCTGATACGGTTGTGTCATTATTTTATTTCACAGTGTATCCTTAGAAGCTCTTGTACCTATTAAATACATTCCTTAAGGGTGTTAGATTTTTTCTGGACTCAAATTTGGAATTCTAACTCAGTACTTGGTAATAATTACATGATTTCGTCATTGTCATCTTCTATTGTTATTTCATTTTTTGCATGATTTAATTGGTTGGAAATTAAAGTTTCTCCTATGTAGGTATTAGAGTAGGTGCGTGCATGACTCAATGAGCTGGACCATGACAAATTTATCACTAAAAAAGACACAAAAAGCATTGTGATGTTGGGAGTTCAAAAATACGTTGAAAAGTAGAGAGAAAGTGATATTCTGAAGACTTTCAACTGCAATGAAAAAGCTACAGCAGTGGCCTATTAAATAAGCTTACAACCAACGGATAGAAGCTAAAAATAAGGAACTAATAGTAGTGGATAAACATGCCCACTACTTCTAACTATATCAACTAGGAAATAGCAAATAAAAAACAAACTTACTTCATGTTGATTAACTGAACCAGGACTACTTTTACTAGCTAAAAGCTAGGACTTTATCGATTACTTTTGAAGCACTAATCAACACTCTCCCTTGCTTCAAAGCTTGTTACTCCCATCTACAATCTGAAGTACTCATGCTTCCCAATTGAAAGTGCTTTGGTCAGAATATCAGCAACTCGTTCATTTGTGCCACAAGTGGTACCAAATGTCAATATGTTTTGTCCTGCTATGAAATGCCAGATTTTTTTTCATTGCAATAGTTGCTTTGTTGTTTCAGAAAATTTTAGTTGGAGTGGCTTGCTCCTGAAATACATCAGCAAGCAGCCTTTTCAGTCAGATTGCTTGACAGGAAGATGCAGTGACAGCAATATACTCTGCAGTGGATGATGATAAGGCCACAATTTCATGCTTCTTCAAACTCCAGGATAGAACACCTGAACCAAGAGAGAATACATATCCAGAAGTACTTTTTCTATCATTCAAACACCCTGCGAAATCACTGGAACAATCTGAAATCTGATACTTTAGAGTACCAAATTCCAATATCAGTAGTTCCAGCAATGTATCGTAAATTCCACTTGTTTTTTGCTGCTCCAAAGTGATGCTTTGTTGGATTATGCATGAATCCAGAAATTAGACTAACAGAAAATGCTATGTCTGGCCGTGTGTGCGACAAATAATTTAGTCCACCAACTATGCTTCTAAAGCATAGAGCACCTGTTAATCCCGACCATCATCAGATATGAGCTTCTCATTTACATTTATAGGTGTAGAAGCTATCTTGCAAGCGAACATGTTAAATCTCCTAAGAAGATCAGTTGCAGATTTTCTTTGAGAGATAAAAATGCCATCTAAACATTTTACATAGAGAGTCAGCTCTTTTTTGCTCCTTTCAAATCCATTCTCTAGAAAATAAGAATTGATCTTCCTATACCATGCTCGCGGGACTTGCTTTAGTCTATATAAGACCTTTTTCAATCTATACACTTTACTTTCTTGTTCGCTCACTACAAAACCTTTAGGCTGAGCCACATAAACTTCTTCCTCCAATTCATCATTTACGAAGGCTGACTTGACATCAAACTGGTAAACTGGCCAAGAGAGTTGAGCAGCAAAATCTAAGAGAGTTCTTACTGTTTCAAAGAGTGCTACTGGAGAGAATGTTTCATCAAAATCAACTCCTTGTTATTGTGCATATCCTTGTGCAACAAGCTGAACTTTGTGCTTTTGGATTGATCCATCAGGAAAGTACTTTGTATGATACCCCATTTCAGGCTAATAACATTCTTTCCTTTTGGTAAATCAACTAATTCCTAGGTTTCATTCTTTTCAACACCTTTGATTTCAACCTCCATTGATTGTTGCCACTCTTCTTTTTCAGCTACTTCTCCATAATATATAGGATCTGAAACAAGAAGAGAAAATTGACTTGAAGTATACATATTGTTAGAGTATTTGGGATTCGGTTTCCTGTCTCTTATTGATCTTCTAAGTGGAGTTGGCTCTACTAAAGAATCTTCAATTATTTCAGATGTTACTGGTATTAATTGTTCAGCAACAAGTGACTCGGGTGCTGCATCAGTCTCTAAAGATTCAACAATAGGTGACTCAGGTACTACATCAGGAGCTAAAGTACCTGTTGGTCTTGAAGTACCTCTATCATTCCAAGCCCATCTTCCTACCTCATTGAACCTAACATCCCTGCTTACAATAACTTTGCCACTCCTCGGGTTATACAATTTATATGCTTTGGATTGAGGACTATAGCCCACAAAAATGCCTTTTTCTGATTTTACATCAAGTTTGCGAACGAGATGGAGAAGTATCCAAATTATATGCTAAACAACCAAATACTTTTAAATGGCTTACCCATGGTTTCCTTCCCACTCCAGCCTTCATATGGAGTTCGATTTGTTACTGCATTTGTTAGTGAGATATTAAGAAGATATACAGTTGTTACCACTGCTTCTGCCCAAAACTTCATTGGAAGTTCTACTTCTTTCATCATGGTTCGAGCCATTTCAACAAATGTTCGATTCTTTCTCTAGACCACTCCATTTTGATCCGGTGTGCGTGGTGTTGTCAGCTCCCTGTGAATACCATTTTATTCATAAAAACATCAAATTCTTTAGAAGTAAACTCACCACCTCTATCTGAACGATGAGCCTTTAAAGTACATCCACTTTGCTTCTCCACTAATGCCTTGAATTTTCTGAAGTTCTCAAAGGTTTCAGATTTGAACTTCAAGAAATAAACCTAAACGCAGTCAACTATAATCATCGGTAAACAATAAAAAGTATCGACTTCCACCTAAGGATTCAATACTCATCGGACCATAAATATCAGCATGCACCAATTCAAGACAACTTGAAGCCCTCTAAGCCTTGTTTAGAGGAACTGAGATTCTACTTTGCTTCCCGTAGACATACCCTTCACAGAAATCAAGGCTATAAAATTTAGGTATCCCAACAACCATATTCTTTTGACTCAATAATTTCATCCCTTTAACATTCAGATGCCCATATCTTAGATGCCGTAAACTAGTATCACTAGATTTCACAACTAAAGCAGAGTCCTGCACATTAGAGACTTCTAAAGGGAACATATGATTTTGTGTCATGGAAATGGTTACAATGTTTTGTCCGAATTTCTTATCATAAACAGTGCAACCATAGTCATCAAATAAAATAGAGTAACCACCAGTTATAAATTGCCCAACACTTAACAAATTATGAGCCAAATTAGGAATATATTGCACATCATGTAAGAGTTTCACATTACTCTGGGTGCTTTTGATGGCAACTCTACCTTTCCCTTCAACCTTCATTGACTTATTGTCTCCAAGTCGAACCTCACTTTTCTGTGATTTATCAAGTTCTTTAAACAGTTACCTTGTTCCAAACATATGGTTTGAGCACCCACTGACCATGAACCACACTCCATTAGGGCTATCATCGCTAGAAGATTGAGTCATGAATAGCTTACTTCCTTCTTCAACTTCCTCTGTAAAGTTTGCTTGTTCTTTATCATCTCTCTGTTTGGTCCAACAATCAACTTCTAAGTGCCCCAACTTCTTGCAATATCTACACATGATATTGTTTCTGATTTGATGTTGGTCACTAGATTGGCCTCTTCCTCTGCTGTTTCCACGACCTCGACCTTGGTAACCACCTCATCCTCTGCCTCGACCACCTGAATATTCTGATTTTCCTTTGAAAGAAGACTCTCCCTTCGCCTGAAAAGCTTTCTCCTCTACCTCTTTAGAGGACCTACTAATCCGAACTTCATGGGCTATAAGGAACTCATTAATTCATCAAAACTATAACGAGAAAGGTCTTTAGATTCTTCTATTACAACAACAACATAATCAACGCCTTTTGTTAAACTTCTCAACACTTTACTCGCAACCGTTTCATTATTTATATTTTCACCAGAGGTTTTCATGTGATTAACAACCCCAGACACCCTTGACATATATTCTTGCACAAAATCTTTTTTCTTTCATGGTTAAATTATCAAACTCACGGTGAAGTGTTTGTAATTTCATAGTAATTACCTTCTTGATGCCCAAATACTCTTACTTCAGAGTTTCCCATGCTTGTTTGGAGGTTGTTGCTGTTGCAATTCGGGGAAAAATTTCATCATCCAATGCCGATTGGATGAGAAATAATGCCTTTGCATCTTTCTTGCGAGTCCCCTGTAGTTGATTGTCAGGTTGAGCCGGTGTCGGATTTGGCTTAACATACCCTGTCTCCACCAAATCTCATAACTCTTGGGACTTAAACATTGTCTTCATTTTCAGACTCCAAAGATGATAATTTTCCCCTCTAAATATTGGAATCAAGGGTTGAGACGAAGGATTGGAACCATTGCTTGCTATGGATTCTTCTTAATTCAATGTCTAGTTAATTTGACCTCACCTATGAGAGAATTGGATCTCTCTCCCTCTCACTTTGATACCACAATATTCTTGGGACTTTAAAAACACATTAAAGCAGAGAGAAAGTGATATTCTGAAGACTTTGAATTGCAATGAAAAAGCTACAATAGTGGCCTATTAAATAGGCTTACAACCAACGGATAGAAGCTAAAATTAAGGAACTAATAGTGGTGGATAAACATGCCCACTACTTCTAACTATATCAACTAGGAAATAGCAAATAAAAACAAGCTTACTTAGTGAACCAGCACTACTTTTACTAGCTAAAAACTAGGACTTTATCAATTACTTTTGAAGCACTAATCAACATGTGATACCTAAAAGGAACAAGTGATGTTTATGTATACGATGCTTGATGCAATGAAAGTCTGATCAAATACTTAAATTTAGATTATATCAAATAATTTCATAGTTAAAGTCCAAACTTAATTATTTGTTGCTAAATGTGAAGGAGCAGTGATGGTTATTCTACAATAATGTTATTTTTAAATGACAAATACTCTTTAGTATCAAACTTATAAAATAAAAATATTCTATTGTAAATTGAAAAACAAAGGATATCAACTAAAATAATCTCACGACCTGTAATACTCGTAGTGGAAAAGTCAAAGCAAGAAGAAAAGTGCACAAAAGCACCCTGGTGCAGATTGTATGGGCACCATCTACAACTCTGTATCATTTTATGGGTCACTAATGGGCCTTCGTGGATGGCTATTGGACTTAGAATTTTTCTAAAAAGATTTGACTAAATTACGATGGAAAGTACTAGTCGTAAAACCATCCACAATCTATAGACAGTGGTCCTGAATAAGGAAAAAGGTCCAAAACAACTTACGAAAACAGTAATTTCAATAGATAGACTCAAAAATGACCAAATAGGTCATTATAAGATTTCATTTTGTTACTTTTAAGCTTTTACCTTGATTTGATGCATTGGCCATATGATTTTCCTATGTTTTACCATATGGTCTTGCATCCCATGACTCGTGCATTATTTATCTCATGTTTATTCATGTATATTGCTCATATACTTTGTACATCCAAAGTACTAACACATACTTCGTTGCCTATATTTTTTATATTATAGGGTCTAGCACTCCTCGTTTGTCTAGTGATTAGTTCGGATCCTATTGAAGACTTTTCTTGGTGAATCCTCATACTACGAGGGCAAGCCTATGATGTTTTCTGTTATTTCCTTGAGTCTATCTCTTTCTGGATGTTGAGGGTGAGCTAGGAACATGTCTTATGCCCCCACCGATGTTAGTAAAGACCTGTCTAGACCAAAGCATAAAGTGTAATCTCATTTATTCAAGAGTTGATTTGATTTCTTTCATTGCCTAAAACTGTTATAGCTTGAGACTTTATTATCACTCCATTAGAAATTTCCAATTGATGTATTATTTGCTTTATTTATGCTTAATGATATGCTAAGATGGCCTGGTTAAGGTTCTTCGGGTTCTGATTGATATGTCATATCTAGGGCCTAGCTTGGGTCATGATATGACCTATTTATGTAAAGTTTGTGATTTAAAACATTTTAAAAATATGTACATACAATGAGTCTTGGTTCTACTTACGACTGACGTGCTTATGTTATTTTGATACCGCCAACTCAATTATGTGTTTCTCATAAACATTAATGAATTTCTATTTCTTACAAGCGTGTAGACGTATTGTTTTTTAGATATAGGGTTAGTGCTGATGAGAGATTATTGTGGACGATAATTGTAAATATAATAAGTTTTTATTGTTGTAGTAAATAGAAGGTAGTAATACATATTGCAGACAATTTCGTAGTAATATATATCTTTTTTTGTAGTGTACTCGTACTAATGGTTTGTCATATTATGATATATATGGTGGGACATTATAGAAGAGATTTATTTTATGTGTTATATTGATGAATTTGTCATTAAATATTAGTGTTATATGGTTATTGGGCCGGGTGGAAGAATGTTAGATTTTTATTATTTTATGTGTGGCCTAAGTAATGTGTAGCCGATAACTGATATTTAACAAGTACAAATCTCATCTATTTTATCGGTTGCATGATGGACTTATCAAATTAAATCTAAACCTCTATAAATTAATTCTTTCCACCCATTAGGGTTATCACAAATTCCCTGCACAATTCAATCACTGGCGGCTGAGGTTAGCAAGAGAAAGGAGGTAGAGAAAACTTCAATTTAACGTTTCCGCATGAGGTAATTTTGTTCTATAATGCTTCTCTGTGTGTGTATATATATGCAAAATGATTAGTGGTCAAAGTCTTCCTTATTTGGAGTAGTTTTAAATAGTGGAAGCCCAAGATTAGACATTTTAGATGTTATGTAAAAGAGGGTAAAAGCTCAATAAAAAAATGATGATTTCATAATTTAAACTTGATCAATGAGTTCAATCTTTAAAGTTCTAACTCTAATTTCTTAGTTTTGAAATTATAAGTTGGATATGATATCGATTGAAATTTTAGTGACTCTTTTGCTTGCACATACGAAGATAAATATCTATTGAAGGTTTCGGTTGAGCGCAAAGCCTGGAGTGACTTACAAGAATCACCTCCATAAGGGTGATTTTTAACTTTTTGCCACTTAACAAAATTTACAAAAAAAAAATTCTTAAAATGACAACTCCTTAAATAAATCACAATAGTATTTTAACTTTAGTTTCTTTGTCTAAACAATTAGATATACTTAGAAATATAAACATGCCACAAAATTATTCTTTTACTTAGGAGGTTAGGAATTATTTCTCCCCAAGAGAAAATGAGATCTCTTGCCTTTTTACAATTTGTATAGATGAAAATGACTTTTGAAAAATATATTATATGCAAAACAAAAGATATCTTGTGTGTAAAAATGAAGAACTCTAGTTGAAAAGACACATGTCTATAAAATTTTATTTGTAAAAATCTAGAAAATCAATTTTCCCTTGTAAGAGAAATGAGATCTTTGACCCTCTCTTACAATTTGAGTAGAAAAAATTGATCTCATCTAAATTTGTACATTTGTGTGTCCTTTTTACTAGAACTCTTCATTTTTATACGTAAGAGATCTTCGTTTTACATGTAGCAAATTTGTAATTAAAAAAAAAGTCATTTTCTTATATTTAAATTGTAAAAGGACAAGAAATCTCATTTTCTCTTGGGGAGAAATGATTTCCTAACCTTCTAATTAAAGTTAAAATACCTTTGTGATTTTTTTTTTAAGCAGTTGTCATTTTACGAAAAAGATGTCAAGTGGCAAAAGGTTAAAATCACCTTCATATATCACTCCATATGCTTTAAGGCTCAACTAAAATCATTTCCAATAGATACTTATATGTACGTGTACATAAAAAAAATTACTAAAATTCAAGCAATGTTAAATTTCAACTTATAATTTCAAAAGTAAGTAATTGGACTTTGAACCTTACATATTAAATCCATTAATCAAATTTAAATCATGAATTTGTCCCTTTAATTTTTATTGAGGCTTATACCCTCTTCTGCATAATGGCTAGTAATAGTGACTATTGACTGCGTGATTAGAAGTGATGATAGTTATGGGTGATGGATTGTGGTAATAAATAATGAAAGACGATGATACCAGTGAGAGTGAATATATTATACAACAAGAAAAACTACCTCTAACGAAGGAAACTCTCATCCCTAAACCTCAAAATTTGGTTGCAAATGGCCCGTTGCGATGGAACATGTTCGTCACCACTTGTCCTAATAGGTTTCTTCACTACAAACTAATTGTTGATGGGTTGCTTAAGATTGTCTCTGAATGTTATTAGAGGCGTAACTTATGCGGTCGCTGATGCACTTTTAGATACCATAAATTCAATCTAAATTTGACAATTTTCAAGAACTGTTGAAATCATTTGTTTTCTTTTGCTTGGTCCATAAAATTTTACTACGCATCCTGCGGCGCCGTCGAGCCACCTGAGGCTCTTGTCAGGCTCGTTACGGATGGGTCGGTGTAATTTTTCGAGAAAGTTAACCCGGATCTTTGGGTAACACCAAAAACCATGGGCTATCACCTACAAATAATTGTCGCAATCGTCTGTTTCATATTGCTTGGATAATAAAATCCTACCAGGTGTCCTACGGCGCCGCCAGGTCACTTAGAACTCTTGTTGGGCTCGTTACATATGGGTTGCTATAAGTTTTTATAAATATTCGCTCAGATCCCCGGGCAGCACCACAAACCGTGTGCTAACACCTACAAAAAACTGTCGAAATCTCATGTTTCCGGTAGATCAGCCCATAAAATCTTACGAGGCATCCTACGGTGACGTCGGGCCACCTGAGGCTCTTTTCAAGCTCGTTATGGATGGGTTGGTATAATTTATTGGGAAATTTAGCCCAGATCCCCTGGCAGCGCCATAAACCGTGGCCTAACACCCACGAAAAATTGTCAAAATTGCTTATTTCCTGTTACTAAGCCCATAAAGTCCTACAAGGCATCCTGCGACGTCACGAGCCACCTGGCTCTCTTGCCGGGCTTGTTACGGATGGGTCAATATAGTTTTTCAAGAAGTATAGTCAGGATCCCTGGGCAGCCCCACAAACCATGGGCTAACACCTACGAAGACATGTCAAATTCGCCTGTTTCGTGTTGCTTGGCCCATAAAATCTTATCAGACGTTCTGCAGCACTGTCGGACCACCTAGCATCTTGATAATCTCATTACAGACAGGTTGGTGTAATGTTTTGGGAAATATGGCATAGATCCCCGGGTAGCGCCACAAAACGTGAGCTAATATCCATGAAAAACTGCCAAAATCGCCTGTTTCCGTTGCTTGGCCCATAAAATCCTATCATGCGTCTTTGGCACTACTAAGGCACCTGAGGCTCTTGCTAGGCTTGTTATGGATGGGTCGGTGTAAATTTTTGATAAAGTTGGCCCAGATCCCCGGGGAGAGCTACAAACCATGGGCTAAAGCCCACGAAAAACTATCGAAATCATATATTTCCTATTGCTTGGCCCATAAAATCCTACCTAGCATCCTACAGCATCGACCAGCCACTTGGGGCTCTTGTCAGGCGCATTACAGACAGGTCGGTGTGATTATTCAAGGAAGTTGGCCCGGATCCCTAGGCAAAGCCACAAATCGTGGGCTAACACCCACGAATAACTTTCGAAATTGCCTATTTCCTGTTGCTTGTCCCATGAAATACTACCAGGCATCCTGCGGCACCGTTGGGCCACCTAGAGCATTTTCCAGGCTTGTTACGAATAGGTCAATGTAATATTTTGGGAAAGTTGGCCCGGATCCCCGGGCAACGTATAAATTGTAGGCTAACACACATGAAAAATTGTCAAAATCACTTGTTTCCTATTGCTTGGTCCATAAGATCCTACCAGGTGTCCTACGTTGCAGCCGGGCTACCTAAGGCTCTTCACGAGCTCGTTACGGATGATTCAGTGTAATTTTTTAGCAAAATTAGCCCGAATCCGCGAGCAGCGCCACAAACTAGCTAACACCCACGAAAAACTGTCGAAATCACTTGTTTCCTATTGCTTGGCCCATAAAATCCTACCAGGCATCCTACAGCGCCACCTGGCCACCTAACATTCTTCCCAAGCTTGTTACGAATGGGTCGGTATAATTTTTCAAGAAAGTTGGCTCGGATGCTCGGGCAGCGCGATAGACCGTGGGCTAAAACCCATGAAAAACTGCTGAAATTGCTTGTTTTAGATTTGTTTGCCCTATACAATCCTATCAGGCATCCTATGGCGCCGCCGGGCCACCTGAGATCTTGTTGGGCTCGTTACGGTTGGGTGGTGTAATATTTCGAGAAAGTTGGACTTAATCCCCAGGCTGTGCCACAAATCGGGGCTAACACCCGCGAAAAACTATCAAAATTGTTTGTTTCCTATTGCTTGGCCCATAAAATCCTACCAGGCAACTTGAAGTGTCGCCGGCCACCTGGGGCTCTTCTTGAGCTCCTTATGGATGGATTGTTGTAGTTTTCTCGGAAAGTTGGCCCGGACCCTTGGGCAGTGCCACAAATTGTGGGCTAACATCCACGAAAAACAACCAAAATCGCATGTTCCTGTTTCTTGGCCCATAAGATCCTACCTAGCATCCTGCGACGCAGCCGGGCCACCTGGCACTTGCCGGGTTCATTATGGATGGGTCGATGTAATTTTTCAAGAAAGTTGGCTCGGACCCCCGGGCAGTGCCACAAACCGTGGGTTAATACCCATGAATACTTACTAAATCACCTATTTCCTGTTGCTTGGCCCATAAAATTGTACCAGGCATCGAGCGGCACTGTCGAGCCACCTAGGGATCTTCCCAGGCTCGTTACGGATGGATCGGTGTAATTTTTCAGGAAAGTTGGCTCGTATCCCTGGATAACACCACAAACCATGGGCTAATGCCCACGAAAAACTGTTGAAATCGCCTGTTTCCTATTGCTTGACCTATAAAATCCTACCAGGGATCCTGCGATGCCGAGCTACCTGGGCTCTTGCTGAGCTCGTTACAGATGGTTTAGTGTAATATTTTGGGCAAGTTGGTCCGGATCATTGTGCAGCACCACAAACCGTGGGCTAACACCCATGAATAACTACTGAAATTGCCTTTTTCCTGTTGTTTGGCCCATAAAATCCTACCAGGCGTCTTGCGGTGTTGTCGAGCTACCTCGACCTCTTGCCAAGCTCGTTACAGATAGGTCAGTGTAGTTTTCCAGAAAAGTTGGCTCGGATCCCCAGGCAGCGCCACAAACTATGGCTAACACCCACAAAACACGGCCGAAATTGTCGATTTTCAATTGCGTTGCCCATAAAACACTACCAGACATCCTGAGGCTCCGCCAGGCAACCTAGGGATCTTGCCGGAGTCATTACAGATGGGTCGGTGTTATTTTTCAAGAAAGTTGACCCGGATCCCCAGACAACACCTTAAATCGTGGGCTAATGTCCACGAAAAATTGTCGAAATTGCCTGCGTTCTATTGTTTGGCCCATAAAATCCTACCAGTCATCCCGTGGCACCGTCAGGCCACTTATTGCTCTCGCTGGGATTGTTACGGATGAGTTTTCTAATTTTTTGGGAAAGTTGGCTCGAATCCCTGGGTAGCGACACAAAGTGTGGGCTAACATCCACGAATAACTATTGAAATCGCCTATTTCCTTTTGCTTAGCACATAAAATCCTACCAGGTGTCCTGCAGTACCATCAGGCCACCTAGTGCTTTTGCTGACTCGTTACGAACGGGTCAATGTAATGTTTTCGAAAAGTAGGCCCGAATCCCTTGGCAACGCCACAAACCATAGGCTAGCGCCCACGAAAAATTACCAAAAGTGCTTATTTCATGTTGTTTGGCTCATAAAATCCTACTAGGCGTCCTGCCTGACGTCGTGCTACCTGGGCTCTTGTCGAGCTCATTATGAATGGGTCGGTATAATGATTTGATGAAGTTAACCTGGATCCCCGAGAAACGCCACAAACAGGGGGCCAACACCCATAAAGGCTGTCGAAATCTCCTATTACCTGCTGCTTGGCTCATAAAATCCCACCAGGCATCCTGCGGCACCGCCGGGCCACCTGGGGATCTTGTTGGGCTCGTTACGAATGGGTCGGTGTAATTGTTTGAGAAAGTTGGCTCGGATCCCGGGGTAGCGCCACAAATCGTGGCCTAACACCTAGGAAAAATTGTTGAAATTACTTGTTTCCTGTTGCTTGGCCCATAAAATCCAACAAAGCATCTTGCGGCGCCATCGGGCTACTTGGGGATCTTGTTGAACTCGTTACAAATAGGTCAGTGTAATTTTTATAGAAACTTAGCTTGGATTCTCGGGCAGCGACACAACTTGGATTCCTAGGCAGCGACACTAACCATAGGCTAATACCCATGAAAAAACTGCCAAAATAGTCTATTTCTTGTTGCTTGACTCATAAAATCCTACCGGCATCCGGCGGCACTATCAGGCCACTTGGGAATCTTGCCGCTCTCATTAAAGATGGGTCGATCTAACATTTTGAGAAAGTTGGCCCAGATCCTCAGGCAGTGCCACAAACCTTGGGCTAACACCCATGAAAAACTGTCGAAATTGTCTGTTCGTGTTTCTTAGCCCATAAAATCCTACCAGGCGTCCTTCGGCGCCACCGGGCCACCTATGGCTCTTGACAAGATCTTTATGGATGGTTCCATGTTATGTTTTGAGAAATTTGGCCCAGATACCCAGGCAGCGCCACAAACAGTAGGCTAACACTCACGAAAAACTATCAAAATTGACTGTTTCCTTTTGCTCATCCCATAAAATCCTTACAGGCGTCCTGCGGCACCACCGGGCAACCTGGGCTCATGCGAGCTCGTTATGGATAATTAAGCATAATTTTTTGAGATATTTGACCCGGATCCCTAGGTTGCACTACAAATCATGGGCTAACAATCACAAAAAACTATCAAAATCTCTTGTTTCTTGTTGCTTGGCTCATAAAATTCTACCAAACGCCGAGCGACGCCACAGGGCCACCTGGGGCTCTTTCTGGGCTCGTTAGGAAAGGCTCGGTGTAATTTCTTAGCGTCACAAATAGTGGGCTAACACCCATGAAAAACTGATGAAATCATCATTTTTTCTTTTACTTGTTCCACAAAGTACTACCAGGCATACTGCGGCACCGCCGGGCCATATGGGGCTCTTGCCGGGATTGTTACGAATAGGTCATGTAAATTTTTGATAAGGTTCGACTGGTTTCCTGGGAAACGCCATAAATCATGGGCTAACACCCATGAAAAACCGCTAAAATCATTTGTTTCCTATTACTTGGCCCATAAAATCCTACCAGGCGTTCTGCAGTACCTCTGGGCAACCTAGGCTCTTGCCCGGGCTCGTTATGAATCGATTGGTGTAACTTTTTAGGAAAGTTGGCTCGAATCCTAGAGCAGCGCCACAAACCATGGGCTAACACCCTTAAAAACCTATCAAAAGCGTCAATTTCCTAGTGCTTGGCCCATAAAATCCTACCCAGCATCCTGCGGCACCGACTGGCCACCTGGGGATCTTGTTGGGCGCGATAGGAACGGGTTAGAGTGCTTTTTTGAGAAAGTTGGCCCGGATCCCCGGGCAGAGCCACAAACCGTTGGCTAACACCTATGAATAACTGTCGAAATCGCTTATTTCCTGTTGTTTGTCCCATAAAATACTACCAGGCATCCTGCGGTACCGCTGGGCCACCTAAGGCACTTTCCAAACTCACTACGGATAGATAAGTGTAATATTTCGAGAAATTTGGACCGGATCCCCAGGCAACGTTATAAACCATGGGCTAACACTCATGAAACACTGTCGAAATTGTCTGTTTCCTGCTGCTTTGCCCATAAGATCTTACCAGGCATCTTGCGACGCCACCGGCCCACCTAAGGCTCTTGTCAAAATTGTTACAGACGGTTCAATATAATATTTTGGGAAATATGCCTGGATCCTCGGGTAAAACCTCATATCGTGGGCTAACACCCTGAAAAACTATCAAAATCGCCTATTTCCTTTTGCTTAGCCATAAAATCGTACCAGGCATCATGCGGTGCCACCAGGCTATGTGGGGCTCTTTTCATGATTGTTACGGATGGGTCAGTGTAATTTTCCAAAAAGTTGGCTTAGATCCCTGG
Organism: Solanum medicagineum; assembly: GCA_026153255.1. Classification (NCBI taxonomy): domain Eukaryota; kingdom Viridiplantae; phylum Streptophyta; class Magnoliopsida; order Solanales; family Solanaceae; genus Solanum; species Solanum medicagineum. The sequence continues at coordinate 8,113,610 of JAPFFP010000094.1, read as the reverse complement.
ATAGCACCACAAATTGTGGTCCAAGACCCACGAAAAACTACTTAAATCGTCTGTTTCCTATTGCTTGACCCATAAAATCCTACCAGGCATAATACGGTGCCATCGGGCTAGCTGGGATCTTTCCGAGCTCCTTACACATGTAATATTTTAGGAAAGTTGTCTGGATAACCGTGCAACGCCTCAAATCATGGGCTAACACTTATGAATAACGGTAGAAATTGCATATTTCCTGTTACTTAGCCCATAAGATTTTACCAGGCGTTCGACGAGACACTTGGGCTCTTGTCAAGCTCGTTATAGATGGGCTGGTGTAAGTTTTAAAAAATGTTGGCCCGAATCCTTGGCTACGATACAAACCGTAGGTTAACATCCATGAAAAACTGGTAAAATCGCATGTTTCTTATTGCTTGGCCCATAAAATCCTATAAAGCATCTTACGGCACCGCTAGGTTACCTGGGGCTCTTGCCGGGCTAATTATAAACAGGTAGGTGTAATTTTTTGGGAAAGTTGGCCCAGATCCCAGGGCTGCGCCACAAACCATGGGCTACCACCCATGAAAAACTGCTTAAATCATTTGTTTCCTATTGCTTGGCCCATAAAATCCTACCAGGCATCCTACAGTACTGCCGGGCCACCTGGGGCTCTTTTCGGGATTATTACGCATGGGTCGGTGTAATATTTTAGGAAAGTTGGCTCGGATCCTCGGGGAGCGCCACAAACCGTGAGCCAACACCCATGAATAACTGCAAAAATTGCCTATTTACTATTTCTTGGCCCATAAAAATCCTACCAGGTGCCCACTGGGCCATTTGGAGCTCTTGCTGGGCTCGTTACTAACGGGTTAGTGTAATTTTTTTAGAAAGTTGTCCCGGATCCTTTGGCTATACCACAAACCATAGGCCAACAACTATGAAAACTGTCGAAATCACTTATTTCCTATTGTATAGCCCATAAGATCCTACTAAGCATTCGTCAGGACACTTGGGGCTCCTGTCGAGCTCGTTACGGACTATTCAGTGTAATTTTTTAGAAAGTTGGCCCGAATTCTCGAGCAGTGCCACAAACTGTGGGCAAACACCCATGACGAATTTCTGAAACTATTTCCTTTTTCTTGTCCCATATAATCCTACCAAGCATCTTGCGGCACCGTCGGGCCACCTACGACTCTTGCCGAGATCGTTATGGATGGTTCGGCGAAATTATTTAGGAAAGTTGGCCCCGATCCTCGGCATGCACCACAAGTCGTGGTCTAATTTGCGATGCCATCAGGCTTGTTACAAGTGGATCAGTGTAATTTTTTGGGAAAGATGGCCCGGATCTCCAAGTAGCGCCACAAACCATGGGCTAACACCCACGAAAAACTATTAAAAATGCTTGTTTCTTGTTTCATAACCCATAAAATCCTACCAGTGTCCTGCTGCGCCATCGGGCAACCTGGGGCTCTTGTTGGGCTCATTATGAATGGGTTAGTGTAATTTTTCAGGAAAATTGATCTGTATCCCCAAGAAGCACAACAAATCGTAGGTTAACACCCACAAAAAATTGCCAAAATAGTTTGTTTCTAGTTGTTTGGACCAACAAATCATACCAGGCATCCTATGGCGCCACCGGGCCAGCTGGGGATCTTTCCCGGCTCATTACATAAGAGTCATGTAATATTTTTTAGGAAAGTTGTCCGAATCCCCAGGCAGTGCCTCAAATCATGGGCTAACACTTACGAATAACTATAGAAATCGCCTATTTCCTATTACTTGGCCTATAACATTTTACCAGGCGTTCGTCGGGCACTTGGGGCTCTTGTCGGGCTCGTTACGGATGGGTCGATGTAATACTTCTGGAAAGATAGCCTGGATCCCCTGGCAATGCCACAAATCGTGGGCTAACTCCCATGAATAACTATAAAAATAGCCTATTTCCTATTGTTTGGCCCATAAAATCCTACCAGACATCCTGCGGTGCCGCCAGGCCACCTGGCATCTTTCTGGGATTGTTATGGACGGGTAGGTGTAATTTATCAGAAAAGTTGTCCCAGATCCCCGGGCAGCACCACAAACCATAAGCTAACATTCATGGAAAACTGCTAAAATCGTCTATTTCTATTGCTTAGCCCATAATGTCCTACCAGGAGTCCTGCGACGCAGCCCTACCACCTGGGGCTCTTACCGGGATCGTTACAGATGAGTAGGTGTAGTTTTTCAGGAAAATTGGCTCGGATACCTGGGAAGCGCCACATACTGTGGACTAGTACCCACGAAAAACTGCCAAAATTTCTATTTCCTGTTGCTTGGCCTATAAAACACTACCAGGCGTCCTGCAGCGCTGTCAGGCCATCAGGGGCTCTTGTCTAGCTAGTTATAGATGGATTAGTGTAATTTTTTGAGAAAGTTGTCCTGAATCCGCGACAGCGCCACAACCTTGGGTAACACCCATAAAAAACTGTTGAAATCGCCTATTTACATTTGATTAGCCTGTAATATCTTACCAGGTATCCTACCGTGCTGTTAGGCTACCTTGGTCTCTTGCCAGAATTGTTACTGATGGTTAGGTGCAATTTTTTGAGAAAGTTGGTCCAAATCCCTGGGCAGCGCCACAAACGTGGGCCAATACCCATGAAAAACTGAAGAAATCATTTGTTCCTATTGTTTGTCCTGGAAAACTCGACCAAGCGTTCTACGGCACCGTTGGGCCACCTGGGTTCTTGCGAGCTCATTACGAATAGGTCGGTGTAAATTTTTGGGAAAGCTGGCCCAGATCCCTTGGCAGCGCCACAAACCATGGGCTAACACCAGCAAAAAACTGCCTAAATTGCATGTTTCCTTTTGCTTGGCCCATAAAAATCCTACCAGGCATCATGCGGCATGGCCAAGCCACTTGGGTACTTGCGGGGCTCGTTATGGATGGGTCGGTGTAAATTTTCACGAAATTTGGCTCGGATACTTAGGCAGTGCCACTAACCGAGAGCTAACACCCATAAAAAAACTTCTGGAATCACTTGTTTCGTACTGCTTCAACTATAAAATCTACTAGGCTATTGCAAATTGTTAGATAACACTCACGAAAAGCTACTGAAATCACCTGTTTTCGATTGCTTAGCCGATAAAATATTTTCAAGCGTCCTGCGGCACTGCTAGGCCACCTAGGGATCTTACCAGGCTCGTTACAGATGGATCGGTGTAATTTTTCAGGAAAGTTGGCTCAGATCCCCAGATAGTGCCACAAACGTGGGCTAACATCCCCGAAAAACTATCAAAATTACTTGTTTCCTGTTACTTGGCTCGTAAAATCCTACCAGGCATCCTGCGGTTCCGCCAGGCCACCTGGGTCTCTATCTGGGATCTTTATGAATGGGCTGATATAATTTGTTGGAAAAGTTGGCTTGGATCCCTAGGCAGCACCACGAACCGTAGGCTAACACCCATGAGTAACTATCAAAATCGTCTGTTTCCCATTGCTTGGCCCATAAAATTATATTTGGCATCCTGTGGTGCAGTCGGGCCATCTAAGGCTTTTGTCGGGCTTGTTACGGACGGGTTAGTGTAATTTTTTAGAAAAGTTGGCGCGGATCCCCGGACATCGCCATAAACCATGGGCTAATATAAACGAAAAACAATTGAAATTGTCTGTTTCATGTTGCGTGGCCCATGAAATCCTACCAGACATCCTGTTGCATCGTCCGACCACCTGAGGATCTTGTCAGGCTCGTTACGGACGAGTTAGTGTAATTTTTCAAGAAAGTTGGACCGGATACCCGGGCAACGCCACAAACCATGGGCTAACACCCACGAAAAATTATTGAAATCGCCTATTTTATGTTTCTTGGCTCATAAAATCCTACCAGGTGTCCTGGGGTGCCACTGGGCCACCTGGGGCTCTTGTGGGGCTCGTTGGGAATGGGTCACTGTAACTTTTAGGGAAAGTTGGCCCGAATCCCCGGGCATCTTCTCTTTCCTGATACTTGGCCCATAAAATTCTACCAGGCGTCCTGCAACGCCGCTGAGCCACTGGGGCTCCTACCGGGCTTATTTGGAGAGTTTGCCCGAGTCCCCGGGCAAAGCCACAAATCGTGGGCTAACACCCAAGAATAACTGTCGAAATCGCTTGTTTCCAATTATTTCTCCCATAAAATCCTACCAGGCATCCAGTGGTGGCGCCAAGCCACCTAGGGCTCTTGTTGGGCTCATTATGGATGGATCGGTGTAACTTTTTGGGTGGCCCAGATCCTAAGGCTGCACCACTAACGGTGGGCTAACACCCACGAAAAACTGCTTAACAACCTGTTTCCTGTTGCTTGACCTATAAAATCCTACACGTCGTCTTGCAGCGTTATAGGGCCACCTGGGCTCTTGTCGGGCTCATTAGAGACAATTGATAGCATCACTTATTTAATTGAATAAATAGTGATAATGTAGTTTTGTTAGTGGTAATAACTATTTTAGTGACAAAATTATATCAACAACTAAAAAAAATATACTTTCCACAACAAATAAATTTGTCAAAAAATGTTTACGCATTTCGAATAATTTTTCTTTCTGTAGTTAATGTAACTGTTTTAGCGACATAGTACTAAATTGTCTTTATATACTTTTAGTGACCCACTTTTACGGATGACTGATGAGTGACAAAACTTTTTTCGTCACACAAGAACTTTTGTGATGAAATATGATTTATAAGTGATGAAATTATTTGTCTTTGATAATCTAATTTATTGTAGTGTAAATATATGTGTTATGTGGTGATTGGGTTGGGTGGGAGAATGTTAGACTTTTATTATTTTATGTTTCACCTAAGTAATATGTAGCCCATAACTGATATTTAATGAAGAACAAATTTCACCTATTACATCAGTTACATGATGCGCATACCGGATTAAATTTAAACCTCTATAAATTGGATCTCTCCACCCATTAGGGTTATCACAAATTCCCTCCACAATTTCATCGCTGACGGTTGTGGTTAGCTAGAGAAACCTTTATGGAATGGAAAGAAGAAAGGATGGTCATAGATCACTGTTGTCGAATTCACGGAAAAGATCATATGTGAAAGAATCATTAGATTATGGGTTCCGATAGATAGAAGTAGTGAAATCTAACCTTTGCATCGATCTTCTTTAGCAGGGCGAGTCGCTTGAGTGTAAGGAGGTACAGGAAACTTCAATTTAACGTTTCTGAATGAGGTTAGTTGTTCTATAATGCTTCTATATGTGTGTGTATGCTAAATGATTACTGGTCAAAGTCTTCCTTATTTAGAGTAGTTTTAAATAGTGGAAGAGCAAGATAAGACATTTTAGTTGTTAACTAAGAAAGGGTAAAAGCCTCGATAAAAAATGATGATTTCATAATTTAAATTTGATGCACACATATGAAGATAAATATCTATTGAAAATGATTTTAGTTGAGCGCAAAGCATCTGGAGTGATTTACAAGAATCACCTTCATAAGGGTGATTTTTAACTCTTTGCCACTCAACAATTATTTGCTTAAAATGATAACCACTTAAATAAATCAGAATAGTATTTTAACTTTAGTTTTTTTGTCTGAACAATTATATGTACTAAGAAATGTAAACATGTCACAAAACTATTCTTTTATTTAGAAGGTTAGAAAATCATTTCTATCTAAGAGAAAAATAAGATCTCTAGCCCTTTTACAATTTGAATAGAATAAAATGACTTTTTTAATATATTATATACAAAAACAAAAATATCTTAGGTGTAAAATGAAGACATCTTGTAAAAAGGATACATGACTATAAAATTTAATTCGTAAAAAGCTAGAAAATCAATTTCCCCTGGTAAGAGAAAAATGAGATCTTTGGCCCTCTTACAATTTGAACAGAAAAAAAATTGACCTTGTCTAGAATTTTACACATACGTGTCCTTTCTACAAGAAATATTTATTTTTACACATAAAAAAATTTCGTTTTTACATGTAACAAAATCTAAAAAAGATCATTTTGTTCTATTAAAATTGTAAAAGGAAAGAAATCTCATTTTCTTTTGGGGAGAAATGATTTCCTAACCTTCTAAATAGAAGAATAGTTTTGTGACACGTTTACACTTCTAAAAAGTGTATATAATTGTTTAGATCCTCTTTTCTTCAACTTCTTACTTGCCAAAATGGTGGTTGCCTTTTGCTATTGGGTTCTCCATTTTCAGATGCAAAAGCTGCTCTTTTAGGGTTTTGAGTTTGCCTTATATACTGCCTACTTGAAGACTGCTTCATTACTTTGTATCCCTGATTTATTCTCATTGGAGTCTTATCTAATCTGGATGAGATTCTTCTTGATTAATGAGTTCATATCCTTTATGTCTCTTCACATGGCTCTGCTTCAGCTGGTGTCATGTTTTGAACCTGGTCTTGAACTTGGTCCTGTTTGTCATCATTAAAATTGTTGAAGTCTATACCAAAAGTCTAACAGTTTCTGTTCAAATGTTGTTTGAGCTTTCCATGCATGTTTTTCCAAGACCTCAATTTTGATTTCTCTTCTTACAAAAAGCTTAGTTTATGATGGTAGCAGAAATCTACTTTTGTGGAGATAAAGGAATCTAAGAATTTTTCAAAGTAAAAAAGCATGCCTCAACCCGACTGATCAAGCAAGTAATTCGAGAAATCCACATTAAAGCAAGAAAAGTATCAAACTCACTAGTTGGTTGGAAAACTACAACTTATATCTAGTTTGATATTCTCATACTACTATGGTTGTTAGGATAGTTTAGTCTATGCTCTATGTATTTTGCTTAAGAGGTTGTAAGGGCATGATGTCCAACAATACTCCTTTGTACTGATACATAGTAATGAAATCAACTTAATTAACAAAAAATATAATTTACCAAAATTGTTAATTTTCACATTAATATTGTTTTGATTTAATATTTAATTACTAACTAAATTATCTAATTAGATAAATATGAGGAGTTTTATTTTGATTATAACTCTTTTGAAAATAAACTATTTAGTCTACTCTGCCTATAAAAGGAAATAACCTATCTCATATATGGAATTTCATATACTTACAATACACGTACAAGGTAAAGGGGAGAAAAATAAAACAATTTTCTAAAGAATCAAAATCTTAGATTAATACACTATGCCTGAATAATATAAAATGCTTAAATATAAACTCTTGAATATCAAATAACTAATTCAGATATTCACAATATTATATCAAAAAAACATCACAAATCACATTAAATAATTTTATTCACAGCCCCATCTAATAACATATAGATAAACATTCAGAAAGTAGCTAGCTTTTATGACCTTGGAAGTGATAAGAGATCTGATGAAAATGGAAACAAATCTTTCTACCTAATTTGGATCCTTTGATAAAGTGTGAGTATTAGAATAATACATTTAGCAGAATTATTTGTGAACACCATAATGGAATGTGAACTTTTAACTCCTTGAATCTATATGGGTATGTTTGGTAGGAAGAAAATGCTTTTCATAAAAAATATGTTATTAAAAAATAAGTTGATTTTTTATTTATTTTTTAATATTTTGTAGGTGAAAAAAAATGTCAACTCATGAGTATTTATAAGAAATTTAGAAAAAGAAATTTTATAAGGATGAGAGGGGGTGGAGATGGTCAAGGAAAGGAGTAGGAGTTGAGGGCATTGATGAATTGAGTGGATGGATATAACAAACACACACGGGTCGTTTGATATGAGGTATAAGGTATAACTATCCCCGGATAAAATATAGGATTATTTTATCACATATTTGGTGGAAGGTATTAGTTAATCCTTGGATT
>JAPFFP010000094.1:8093114-8105757 GCA_026153255.1 Solanum medicagineum | reverse complement strand
TTTGATTCCTTTATGTTGGATCATGGTTATTCGAGGAGCATGTACGATAGTTGTGTTTACTTTCGGAAGTTAAATGATGGTTCATTTGTTTACTTATTATTATATGTTGATGACATGCTCATTGCTGCTAAAGATTTGACAGAAATTCACACTTTGAAAAGTCAGCTGAAAAGTGAATTTGAAATGAAAGATTTGGGAGCAGCTAAGAAAATCCTTGGCACGGAGATCAAAAGAGATCGAGAAGCTAATAGGCTATTCTTGACCCAGAAGAAGTACTTGGAGAAGGTCTTGGAGAGGTTTGCCTTGAAAGATGTGGAACCAGTAAGTACTCCTCTTACTGCTCATTTGAAGAAGAGAGGTATATGGCACAAGTACCATATTCTAGTGTTGCTTGCAGTGTTATGTATGCAATGGTGTGTACACGTCTAGACATTTCACAAGCCGTATGGGTAGTAAGTCGGTATATGGCTTGTCTTGGCAAAACACATTGGCAAACTGTGAAATGGATTCTCAGATACTTGCGAGGTACTTCAAATGCATGTTTGGAGTTTGGGAGAAATGCTGACACTTTGGTTGGTTTTATAGACTCTGATTATGCAGGTGATCTTGACAAAAGAAGATTACTAACAGGCTATGTTTTCTGCCTTGGTGGATGTGCTATCAGTTGGAAAGCTACATTACAACATGTAGTAGCTTTATCTACTACCGAAGCAGAATATATGGCGGCAACGACCAAGGCGATCGAAGAAGCCTAATGGTTGAAGGGTCTATTGGTTGAACTCAACTTACATCAAGGTGATATTATTAATTTTTTGTGATAGTCAAAGTGACATTTACTTGACTAAAGATCAAATGTATCATGAGAGGACGAAACATGTTAATATCAAATATCACTTCATCCGGGAAACCATTGTTGAAGGAAAGGTCTCTGTTCAAAAGATTAACAGTAGAGACAATCCTGCTGGCATGTTCATGAAGTCCCTTCTAGTCAGCAACTTCAAGCTTTGCTTGAACTTGATTGGCATTTATGAAGAATAATTTTAGCCCATATGGGCTTCAGTAGAGAGAGTGAAGCAAATTTATTATATTCATCAAACTCAGGCCAAGGTGGAGATTTGTTATGTGGCCTTCATTTTTTGTTTAAGATCTCTTTCTTTTGTCAAAGATTTAGTAGCCATAAAATGTCAAAGATTTGGTAAACTATAAATGTCAAAGATTAAGTAGTCATAATATTTGATATATTCACATTAAAAATCTTGAATTTTTCTCTCTTCCAAAGGCATCATCCATGACATTAACAAGCTAATTTTTCCCTATAAATAGGAAAGTCATTAGTTGAAAGGCCACCTAGACATAAGAAAATCCTTTTCATTGCTTTCTTTCTTTATCTTTCCGTTTAGAGTAATTCTATAAGAGAGTTAGTGTTGGGAAACACTTGTGTGAACCCTTTCTTTGGAGTGATTTTGTGAGGTTATTCTCTTGGGGTCTTTGGGATTATTTAGAGTTTTATCTCTAATTTTGTACTCTCGTTGATATAGTAAAATTCTCTCTCCGCTTGTGGACGTAGGTCACATTGACCGAACCACGTTAAATCTGCGTCTTCTTTATTTGCTTTACTTTCGTCATTATCAACTCACTATTGTTTTTGTTATTATCATTATAACACTATTTGACTAACTTCTGCTTTTCCCGAGTTCTCGATCCTAACACAACCTATGTACTATTTTGAGAAATACACAAAGCTACCAGTTTCAAAAATTAATATTACTCTATACCAAAGAGACAAGTGACAGTTGTCATACTTTAGCTCGTGCAAAGATCTCCTGCATCCTTCAACATATAGACAGATCACTCTCCGCATAATACTTATGATGCATAAATATTATTCCAAATTTTTCCATTCATCTCTTGATATTCTCCTCTACACACAGCAAAACGACTGCTTCAAGGTTTTAGGCATTACCTATTTTACTTGCATTCAAAATATACTACAAAATTTTGCTGCTATAGGACAACACAGCAAATAAATGGTCCATATCCTCCAACTTCTTTTTGATACAAGCATCAGCTAAAGATGTGAACCCACTTCTCATCAAATTATTAAGTGTACGCCAGGCAAGCTTAATGTACCACAATCCATCCTAAACATGAAACTCTAGGAAAGGAATCATTTGTCATCGTCAATCCTTACCGTTGCATCTGGAAAATTCGTTGCAACTTAGCAGTGTTGGCCAATTAACCTGATATAGCTGTGTACAAAAATATGCTACTCTTTGACCTCAAAGGAATCAGCCACATTCATTGACAATTAACTTGTTAGGTTTTTTAGCCCATTTTGACACAAAACTTTGACGAATCCTTTTGGATTCACCCAATTATGACACTCCCATAATCATATCAATCACCTATCTAACCTATTATACTTTGACCAGGTCAAAGGAGTTATACTAATTTGAGCAGATTTTGATAGAAAAAGAGAAGTTTATAGTTTAGTAATAGCAAGTCATCATATTTGCTGAGGGTTCAAGTTGGTTGAGTGTTTATGCTCTCAATAAGCATTGTATCACCAAATTTATTGTTGTAAGATTCTAACACAAATAGACAGAACAGCTGACAACTCTTCTACACCATCCCGTTCATATTAAATGGTGCTTTTAGATTGGGCGCACACCTTAAGAAATGTATTCACTCCTACAAAAACAGAAGTGTTTTAATAACTTACCCTTAAGTAGTATTATCTATTTAACATGGTTGCTTGATTAGGTAAAAGTGCAATTATTTAAAACAAGGATAAATTTGAGAAGGGGAAAAAAAAACAACAAATACTTTCTTGATTATTGAAACATCACTTCTTTGGACCAAAATGAACAGGCAAAAACACCACATATTACGGACAGGAAGGAGTAATTATTCATGGGCATCATATCCCAAAGGTCTAAAAAAATCTCTGAGAGTCCGAACTAGAACAAAAAGTTACAAACCCCTCCATCACATGTGATATCCTCGCCTCGGATGAATTTCATACTTAAAGTTTGTTCAATCGTATCTTAAACAGCGAGCAGCCAGTCAAACAACTTCATATAATATAGAAGTGAGGAAGTATTACATGTAGTTAGTACAACCATAAAGGATGTTGCAGTAAATCCATTGAAATTAAACAGGAACGGAGGAACTCCTCTTTGCAAAAGATCAAAGGCCAAATTCAAAATGGGTTTTTCCCCCTTTTTATTAAGATAAAGCGTATGCAGTCATACCAGTAGAAGAAAGGGTTGCTTCAGGAACTGAAATACCACGGCATGATTTGATTGGATATATGAAAATTGATACAACTTGTGCAGCTTCTTTACCATCTGCCATAGCAACAAACTTTAGGGGAAAACTTGTCAAATGAGCCTTTGATTTTTCTCTTACAAGTTAGAACACAAATGTAAAGATTTGTCTTCTTTCATTTTGCCAGATAATATCTCCCTCACACAACTATTCCCTTTTTTTTCCAACTTTTGAGTCTATAAAATTACAAAAAAAATAGTATTTATAAATAAAAAATTAAAAATATTAATAACACCAAACACTTCCTTCGCAAACATTAATTATACAACAAAATACCTCTAAGTAATTTAATGATGACCTATATATGTGGTTAATTAAAATCTAATTATGGGAAGCCTGGGCATAGTATATTCTCAAGGTCTTTTAGAATATTATGATTAATTTATCAAAATGAAAAACATATCATTGAATTCAAACATCTCTATTATATTAAAATAAAATCTCAAAATCAATGTCATCAAGAAAATTATATCAACCAAATTTCACTATAAAAATTACACAATTTGTTGATGAATGAGTTAGATCATCATCTACATAAAAAATTTATGTATAATTGTATTAATTATATTTATGTAGAATAACATATAAAAAGTATTGTCTGAAAAGAGAAAAGACTTCAATATATAATGGTATTTATTGTTGTAATATATGACAAAATAAGATAAATACAAAATTATGTTTCGAAGGTATTTTCATTATTATTATAAATTTTTTTCCTTATGATGTTGCCAAGGTATTTTTAATTTAGTTTATAAAAGTTTTTTCTCTTATTATTTGCTAAACTATTTTAATAATTATTATAGAATAAATTTATGTTCACTGTGCAATTATACTTTAAGTAAATATTATAAAAGTATTTTCTTTTCATGTTGGAAGGTTGCCTTTATTACATTTTATTAAAGTATTTCTTTAATCATGTTTAAAGGATGTTTTTAATAGAATTTGTAAAATATTTTTAATTTCATTTATAAGGATACTTTCATTACGTTTTGTAAAAGTATTTTCTCATTATATTGCTATGTTACTTTGACTGCATTTTGTAGAAATAATTTTGATATCATATTTCAAGGATACTTTTAGTATAGTTTTTAAAAGTGATTTTTTTGTCATATGTTAACTACTTCCATTACATTTTATAAAGTATTTTTCTTATGATGTAGCAAGAGTACCTTCAGTACATTATTTAAAGTATTATTCTTAATATATAGTAAATATAATATTTCAATAGATCGTTTAGATGTATTTATCTTATCAAGCAGCAAAGGTATAAATATTCTTCTTATAATATTATATTTTATCAAAATATTTTCTTATCATGTTACAAGTAACCTTTTAGTACAGTTTTAAAAATATTTTTCTTATCATTTTTTGAGAGTGCTTTCAATAAAGTTTATAAAATTTGATTGTTATGTTACAAGTATAATTTTTTTTATATTGTATACAAAAATATATTTGTTATGATATTGCAAAAAAAATTCTTTTAGTTTTAAATGTATTTTTTTAATCATATTGTAAGGATATTTTCATCTTAGTTTTTAAAAAGTGTATTTATGATGCTGTAAGGTTTTTTTAATAATTCTACGGAAGTGTATCTCCTATAATATTGATAAGATAGTTTTTAAAAGTGTATTTCTCATGATGTTGTAAGGATTTTTTCAATGATTCTACAAAAATGTATTTCTTATAATGTTGGTAAGATATTTTTGTAGTATACAATATATAAGGAAGAGTTTCCCTAACGACGAAACCAATAAGAAACTGACGCACGTTTACTTTTTGCAAGATTAGCTCTTGGCTTAGCGGTTAGAACTTAATATTTTATGTTAGACACTGGAGGTTCGAGCCTCAGTTGCAGCGTCTAACGAAACCATAAGAAACTGACGCGTGTTTATTTTTTGCAAGATTAGCTCTTGGCCTGGCGGTTGGAACTTATATTTTATGTTAGGCGCAGTGGGTTTGAGCCTCAGTTGCAACTTTTGTATTTTCCTCCATTTTTACCACTTAGAACAACCATATATGAGGGAGAGTTTCCCTGATGACGAAACCATAAGAAACTGACGCGTTTTTACTTTTTGCAAGATTAGTTCTTGGTCTGGTGGTTGGAACTTCATATTCAGCATCTGTATTTTCCTTCATTTTTATCACTCAGAACAACCTGAAATACTTCTGCGTGTCCAACACTTGCTAATTCAGCTGTTTGGCCTAGTGGTTGGAGTGTGATATTGTATGCTAGATGGGCGTGGTTTTGAACCTCATTTCTAACGTTTTTATTTTTCTTCATTCTTACCCCTCAGGATGACCAAACTAGTCATATACCCCGCGCGGTTCAATTATATTAGGCTTGGTTGCTTGGCCTAGAGGTAGGAGTGTAACAATGAATGTTAAACGTTCCGTGTTCAAATCCCAATAGCAGCTTTTTTTTATTTTCTTCCCTTTTAACATATCAACAACAGTGGAACTCAATCGATTTCAAAATTTTCTATGGAAACCATAAATAAGAACAAAATAAATAACATATATTGCTTAAGATTAACTTTAGTTTTTTAAAAAAATATATAGAAAACCTATTTGTGAAAAAAATCAAGACTAAAATACAAAATTTATGGGCTCATGCTTACCTATTTGTGAAAAAAATCAAGACTAAAATACAAAATTTATGGGCTCATGCTTGATTAACTTTTTAACTAGACTAAATATTATCTCCATTTTAATTAATTGTTTCTATTTAATTTGACCCAAAAATTAACAAAATATATACATTTTGTGATTTTAAATTAAGTATATGTCAAATTATTTAAGTTAAATATAGAAAAATATTTTTTTCCCTTGTGGTAATATGTCATGTGGAAAGTTAAATTTTAGACATTCTTTTTTAGATAAACTAAAAAAAATACAAACAAATCAAAATAAATAAAATGCCTTATTGTAAGTTTAAATTTAATCATACGAATAGAGTGTAAAAATAATCAAACATGTTTATAAGGTCCGGGTTGTGTTTACTAGTTTCGTATAAATGTGTTTCTCATTATTTGCATTAATAATTTGGTATATTTTTTTTTAAAAAAAAAAGTTATTATCATTTAGCAAAGGATATTCACCAATCGATTATAAAAATATTTTTCTTATAATATTATAAGAATACTTTCAACAAATATTGTAAAATAATTTTTTTATCTGTTTCAAGGGTATTGTAATAATAATTTAGATATCCTTGGTCGCGGAAGCAATTAGAATGACAATAAGAGATAAATGTAAACAAGGGGAATTGAGACTAAGGGTAAACTCTCATATCATAAACATCAAAAGTCAATAGAGTCAAGCTCATAGCATAGATACATGACATGTCCAACAACACCTCTACTACATAGATAAGAGGCGGGGGCCAAGACAAAGCAACCGAGCTCACCCTCATAGTCAATACATAAGTCAAAGAGAGAAAGTCTGAATACATAGCAATAGATCATAAGTAATGTCCCCGGAATGGCGGACTCATCAACAAGCTTGATGGAAGTCATACTAGCCACATGGAGGAGGATGATCAATCGGTACACCAGTTCCTACATGGTGACAACATATAGGCATAGAGTATTTGTTAGTACGTTTGAATGTACTAAATATGTAGGATGCAATGCAACAAGAGCTAGGCATCATAGGCAAAATGCATAATCATAAGCAATAGATAGCATACTACCAATATGACATGTATTAATGATGCTTGAAGTAAAACCATGCTTATATAGAACATAATACGAGTGTAAGGAGTGACCATTATAGTGCAAGCCAAGGCCTACCACCCCCTTGGATAGGCGCATGAGCTACTAACCCCTTCATGAGGTTGATGGAGTACAAACCTCCCACCGAGGTTAACGGAGTACAAACCCCCCACCGAGGTTGACGGAGTACAAACCCCCCATCAAGGTTGACAGAGTACAAACACATTATCAAGGTTGATGGGTACCTACCCCCAACAAGGTTACCTAGGCCTACCACCCTCCAAGCTAGGCGACCAAGGTACCAACCCCTCGATAGGTTACCTGGGCCTACAACCCCTGAGCTAGGCCAGGTCTCCTCAGCACTATATAGAGATAATATCATATATGTATGCACTCCTTTCATCATCACACATTCATCCCTTTTCATCATCATCCCATCATCATTTCATCATCACATAGTCATTAAACTCATAAGACATACATTGGAACTTCAATTCCTCAAGAATCCATAACCGGATATTTTATCAAACACTTAGAGGGTGTGTAATGCTAGTGTAAAATCATGCAATTCCAGAGTAAAATCATGCTAGAAAAATAAGTGTAAAGCCATCAATAGATACTTGGTAATACCCTCAAACAATATACATCAAGACCCTTCATCAATCGTCACTATAGACCTTAGACTCATAGCTCCAAACATAGTAAAACAGTCACAATTTCGTAGACCCAACATAGTGTGCAGTGATTTTCTTAATAGATATGACCCATGAGTAAATCAACTTTAAATCATGCAATTTTTGAGTAAAGAGAGTTTGGGTATCATGGGTGAAAGGAACCTATGAAAGAAACCCATATACCTTAGCTTCGGAGATGAACTTGATGAAGATTGGAGATGGATACTTAAAGCTTGAGAGGAAATCCTTAGATCTGGGAGGGTTTTGAGACTTGAGTTTAGGAGATAAAATATTGGCTAAGTGTTTAAATGAGTATTGGGGAATGTTTAGAATGATATGAGGGTGCAAAAAAGGTTAAGTATAGGTATTTTCATATTTGGGAACACTTAGGCCCAAACTTAAAAGTCCTGGACTAAAGTCAAAACTGGCAGGATTTTAACACTAGTGAGCTCCCTTGGCGCGTCATGCCAGGGCGCAAAAAGCTCTCTGGGATTTGACATTTGGAAAATTGAAAATGCTAATCGTTTGCTCTAAAATTGGAGTTAGACCTTTTCCCCTTAATTTTGACCCCCTGAACAAGAATCACACACGGATTTTGAGATATATGGAAATTACAATTTCGGGCACTTTCGAGGCACATTTTCGGGCACTTTTTGGGGTCGTTTCAATATCTCTCCCTTGGGAACATTCGTCTCTGAATGTCAAAAGAGACGTATATGAGATGCACAAACATGACAATTTCAGACCACATAGATATGCAACAATGCACTTAAATATCATTTCAAAAACTTCATCATAAGTGTAAAATCATCATGAACTTGTTAATTTAAACATGAACATATGCAATGACATGAGGCTTAATTTAAATCTTGAGATCACATGAAGGACTTAGATCAATACCTTAGGCTTGAGTGGAGTGAAAAAGGTAAGGATATCTCTTTTGCATGTCTGCTTCGGCCTCCCAAGTAGCATCCTTAACTTATAGATTCTTCCAAAGGACCTTAATGGAAGTCAATTCTTTGTTTCTCAACCTCTTCACTTGCCTATCCAAATTCTAAACCAGGACCTCTTCATAAGTCAAATTATCCTCAACAACACCTACAACATCATGAGGCATAATTACGTTCGTATCACCCACACATTTCCTCAACATGGACACATGAAACACTGGATGAACCAATTTCATCTCACTAGGCAACCTCAACTCGTAAGCTACCTTGCCAACCCTCCTTATGATCTCATAAGGGACAATATATCTTGGGCTTAACTTTCCCTTCTTTCCAAAACGGACCACACCCTTCAAGGGTGAAACCTTTAGGTATACCAAATCACCAACTTTGAATTCAAGGTCTCTTCTTCTCGCATCGGCATAGGATTTCTGACGACTTTGGGCCATCTTCAACCTTTCCCTAATCATCCTAACCTTCTCAAGAGCCTCCGTAACCAGATATAGTCCCAACAAAGTTATCTCACCAACCTCAAACTAATTGATCGGTGCTCTACAACATCTCCCATAGAGAGCCTCAAAAGGAGCCATACCGATGCTAAAATGATAACTATTGTTGGAGGCAAACTCAATCAACGAGAGATGATCATCCCAAATACCTTTAAGCTCCAATACACATGCTCTAAGCATATCCTCAAGGGTTTGGATGGTCCTCTCGGCTTGGCCATCTGTTTGAGGGTGGAAAGCTGTAGAAAGCTTAACTCTAGTACCAAGACCCCTTTGGAAAGATCTCCAAAAATGTGAAGCGAATTGTGCCCCACTCCGATATGATGGATAAAGGAACCCCATGCAACCTTACCAAGTCATGAATGTACAACCTTGCATAATCTTCAGCACCAAATGTGGTCTTAACCAGTAGAAAGTGAGCCGATTTTGTCATCCTATCAACCACAACTCAAATGGAATCAAAACCTTTTCTAGTCTTGGGCAATCCAACCACAAAATCCATATTTATCTCTTCCCACTTCCAAGGAGGAACCTCAATGTCTTAGGCTAGGCCACCTGACCTTTGATATTCGCCTTTAACTTGTTGACAAGTATGAAAATCAGAAATGAATTTGGCAATGTCCCTCTTCATGCCTCCCCACCAATACACATCCCTCAAGTCTCTATACATTTTGGTGGAACCAAGGTGGATAGAACAAGAAGAGTTATGGGACTCATCAAGGATCCTTTCTATCACACCATCAACACATGGCACACACAACCTACCTTGGTACCTAAAGGCACCATCTCCCCCTTGGGAGAATACCTCCACCTTGCCCTCTTTCACCAAGGCCTTCAATTCTAACAAGAAGGGATCAAGGTCTTGTTTTGCCATCACCTCATCAACCAAAGAAGACTTAGAACCATCAATAACAACAATATCACCACTACCAACCTCCTCGAATCTAACCCCCAACCTAGCCAATCGATGTACTTCCTTAGCCATCTCCTTCTCACCATCATCAACATGAGCTAGGCTACCTATGGACACCCTACTCAAGGCATCTGCCACCACATTTGTCTTACCTGGATGGTAATGCACACTCATATCATAGTCTTTAAGAAGTTCTAACCATCTCCTTTGCCTCAAGTTGAGATCCTTTTGAGTGAAGACATATTGGAGGCTTTGATGATCGGTGAACACATCAACATGCATCCCATACAAGTAGTGATGCCATATCTTTAATGCAAACACAATGGCTGCTAACTCTAGATCATGGGTAGGGGTAGTTCCTTTCATGTACTTTGAGTTGTCTAGAAGTATAAGCTATGACCTTACCACTTTGCATCAACACATAACCCAAACCAACCCTAGAAGCATCACAATACACCACAAATCCGTTTATCGCATCCAGGAGTGACAATATAGGAGCCAACACAAGCTTGTATTTCAATGTTTGGAAACTCCTTTCATATTCATCGGACCACACAAACTTGGTCTTTTTTTTAGTCAATTTGTCATAGGAGAAGCAATAGAAGAGAACCCATTCACAAACCTCCGATAATAGCCTGCTAAGCCCAAGAAACTCCTAATATCCGATGGCGTCAATGGTCTAGGCCAATTTCTAATAACATCGGTCTTTTTAGGATCCACCTTTATACAATCCCCCAATACCACATGCCCAAGAAAAGAAACCTCCCTCAACCAAAATTCACACTTTTCATATTTAGCATACAATCTCTCCTCCCTCAATCTTTGCAATACAACCCTCAAATGAGCCCTATGCTCCTTCTACCATGGAAATAGATCAAAATGTCATCAATGAACACCACAACAAAGGAATCAAGGTAGGGTTTGAAGACCCTATTCATAAAATCCATGAAGATGGTCGGTGCATTGGTCAACCTAAAGACATCACAACAAACTCATGATACCCATATCTGGTCCAAAAGGCCATCTTGGTAATATCACACTCCTCACCTTCACTTGATGATACCCGGACCGAAGATCAATCTTAGAGAAATGGCTATACCCTTGCAATTGGTAGAACAAGTCATCAATCCTTGGAAGAGGATACCTATTCTTGATGGTGACCCTATTGAGTTGCCGGTAGTCAATACACATCCTAAGGGACCCATCCTTCTTTTTCACAAACAACATTGGAGCATCCCAAGGTGCTTGTCTAGGTCTAATAAATCCCTTCTCCAACAAGTTCCTCAATTGTTCCTTCAACTCCACTGGGGCCATACGGTAAGGGAGAATAAAAATAGGTTGAGTATCGGGGAGGAGGTCTATGCCAAAGTCTATTTCCCTTTCGGGAGGAACACCGGGAAGGTCATTTAGAAAGACATCAAGAAACTCATTTACAACCGGAACCGACTCCATGGGGAGGACTTTAAACTCCATATCCCTGACCCTCACAAGATGGTAAAGACACCCCTTAGAGATCAACTTACGAGCTTTAATGCAAGAGATGAATCTACCCTTGGCCACCACATCTTGACTCTACCACTCAAGGACAAGTTCATTTGGAAATTGGAATTTGGAATTTGACAATAGGGGTTCTACAATCAAGAAAACCATAGTAGGCGTGCAACCAATCCATCCAAAGAATGAAATAAAATCAACAATGTTTAACTCAACAAGATCACAAGGCAACACTTTATGCAAGATACAAATAGGACAACTTCTATAAACTTTCCTAGCAACAATAGATGCACCAATAAGAGTAGACACTTCATATGACTTATGCAACAACTGGGGGTCAACATGAAACTTTTGGGAAACAAAGGGGGTACCAAAAAACACCCAGATCAATCAATGCATACACATTAAAGTCAAAGATTTTCAACATATCGGTAACAACATCGGGGACTTTATCAACCCCTTGCCTCCCATGCAATGCATAGAACCAGTTGTGCCTTGGGGTACCATCTTATTGGCTACCTCTCTCCAATGGGATCGCATTAGCACCTTGTGGACGAACCTCCTTGCCCTTATTGCGGTTTCAAAGGAAATCTATTACCTTATGCCCCATTTCACCACAACCATAACAAGCACTGGTGTTCCTCAAACATGGGACACCATGAACCTTACCACACTTTGTACACACATCAATAGGAGCCATACCCCTTACACCTTGGGTCCTTGGAAGATCATTCACAACCCTCTTATCAAATGCATGAGTAGGCCTTTGGCCTTGGTTGAACTGGCCCCTCCTTTGAAACTTACCCTCAAAATGGGCCCTCTTGGCTTCGTGCCTCCTTCTCTTCCTCAATTTCTCCTCTTCCATTTTCTCCGCATAGGTCATTAACCATGACAAGTCCATGTCACTAATCAACATGGCGGACCGATATTCTTCACTAACTAAGTCGGAGACACCTATAACAAATTTGTTCATTCTCGACCTTGGGTCGTGTTAGAACCCGTAATTTAACTTAAACCCCGAAAGTCCTTAATTGGTTTAATTTAATAAAGTTTGGGACCAAGTGTG